>VDFB02088057.1:0-63040 GCA_007258455.2 Sequoia sempervirens | reverse complement strand
TTGTAACCGGATGCTCCATTTGGCGAACATGGCAGTAGACATAGAGGCATTGAGATCATGTGTGAGGTTGTTGTATGTGGGCACAACAAGGACTTTCTAGATGAATAACGATCATTGCTATAGCACTTAGTCTTGCACAGAATTTAAAAAAGAAAGGAAAGGTCCCTCCCTTGGAATTTATGGGTTTAATAGCATAGAGTCAATTAGGGAATGAAGATGCTTCAACAGAGCAGATAACTGTGATTTCTTCACCAAAAACCATAGATATGAGCTTTGTGAATTTTCAAGATTTATACCCAAAATCTTGAAAAATTAAAATGCTGTTTTGATGCATTCGTTCGAAAATGAAGATCTAGGAAACGATTTTGTGAGAGATTCAAGAATTAAGTCCCATTGGGTGTGCCAAAAACTGAGGGTCAAAAAGGGCATGAGCCACAACAATAGGTTGCTTGGGCCAATTTCACCATTTGAGCAATCTTCGAAGAAGGTTGGCTGCCATCAACTCTATTCCAGTGCTATCCAAAATTAATGTTCATAGGGAAAAGACTTAGAAGAAGGCAAGGTTTCAGAGAAACACATAGAAATAAAGGATTTGATGCACTAGAATAGAGGGTGGGAAGCTCTGGAAAGAAAAATTGGGCCACACAAGAACACAACACACGTATAATGCAGAACGATAAACTCATCTCATATTGGAAAGGGTGTGAGGAGTTATGGGGACTCCAATGTAGACATTGGATACCCAGTGATTATGCTGAATCACAACAAGAAACTCTTGCATGGGAAGATTTTTGTTGCAGCTGAGGGCAAGGAGGTGTAGGGACTCCAATAAGAGTATCATATGCTTCTAGAGTGTGCTTGACATCAATAAGAGAACTGGGACAAAAATCTATAGAGAAATGATAAGAGTGCAGCCAATCTTCTTCATAAAGCCCCTGCCATCCCCCTCAAAAAGGATTAGATCTTTTTATTTGTAGCTCGCCCTAAATAGGAAGGGAAAATTATAGCCATTAATTCAATGTGAGATCCAGTAGGTGAGATTTGAGGAGCATGCTATCTATAATCATTGCCCACTTTTGCTTGCATTTAGGAAGGGGGCTTCTTATTAGATTACTTGCCCCATGATCGTCATTTGGGGGGAGTTATTACATTAATTTAAAGGAGCCACTATAAATAATTTTTGCTATTAGTGCTAAAAAATGAAGTCATAGATTCCAAAAGAGTAGTTCAGAAGGGCCTTCTTCCCAACCTCCCCAAAGTCTTCATTTGTTGACCCTAGTTGTTTGATCAATTCCAATTACCACTTTGATGGGGACATACACGAGTAGCTCATATGGAGGCAGTTTTGACCCATATGCTCTAATATAGGTGCAATTTGAGTGAAGCCAACAATTTGTCATGTTGTGACCAGAATTAGATGGGATAATGAAGTGATGGGGTCTTAACATTTTTAGTGAGGCTACTAACAATCTAGCCTTGTCATGCCCAAAGATGGGTCGAAATAGTGGAGTTACAAAATGGCCTTCAAACCTAGAATACTCTGCCCTATGATGATGCCTATTCATATATATATTTTATAATTGTACATGTTTCTTTTGACATTTTTTTGAGCCACAACATCTTTGTCATACTGATGTGCCTCCAACTTCTTCGATGACATCTTAACATGTTTGTAAAGGATATTTAAGGGGTGATTGGCTATAATGCCCAAATTTTACTAAGGACATTAATTGGTTAAAACATGGCCAACAAATTTTCTGCATTAACATATGCAACTTAAACACGTCACAATGCATGCTTACACACCAATGATGTTGTGAGACAAAGCAACGATATTTTTAAGCACAAGAAAACATTCTCAGAATTGCACAAGTGGAAGACTTCAAAAGCATTGCAAGATGACATCATCACGAAGAACCATTGGGGAGAGTGTAATAGCCACCCTATATTTTTTGGAAATTTTAATTGTAGTAAACTGCAATGCAATGTCCTTATCACTTTCTGATCACTCAGTTCCTGAGATGGGCAAGGTGAGAGCATACGTTGTATAAGACCACACAACTATCTAGAATGCAGCAACTTAGAAGGAAATAGACTAGGTGACAAGCCGACCAATCTCACTTCTTCAGTGGAGTGCTATGCAACTGAAATGAAGAAATACTTCATGCTTATTCAGCGAAGTGTACTGTACAATGTAAACAAGCACTTCATGCTTATTCAATGGAGTGCAATTACAAAGCTTCCACTTATTCAGTGGGTAACAATTTCAACACTCTCCACTTATTCAGTGGGGTAAGTAAGTACAATATTTCCACTTGTTTAGTGGGATAGCAAATCCAAATACTTTCACTTGTTTAGTGGGGTAAGCAATTACAATACTTCCATTTGTTCAATGGGGTGAACAAATATATCAAAGAACAAGAAAGAACCTGCCGGCGGTACTACCATCCAGGCTATTAACAAAGGTAGCTCATGTGAGTTACAAACAATATATGGAAGTGTAATTGCTGATATAAATTGATATTCAATGCCGATCTTAAATTAAACTACTGCAACAACCCCCAAAGTGAACCAAAGTACATAGATAAACAAGTATTCAAACGTCCAACATGAAATATGCCTCTAGAAGATGATACAAGGCAGATTGCAGGTCTGATGGCACTCTGTTGCTGCTGTCTAACTGTCATAACATAATTGAACACACACTGAGAGCACACTGAAAACTGCTGATTATTGAAATTTGATAGTTTGAAAAATTATAAGATCCTCCAAAACTAGAATTCGCATTATATCTCTTAAGGTTCCAAAACCCATTTCAAGCATCTTGAAACTATATACATGAAATATAACTTAAAGTATAAAGATTCAAGGAAGTAAATATCCATATGTAAATGCCACTTAAATGTTTATTTCATGTTTGGCCTCCTGTGCAACACAAAACAACTTACCACACCACGAATACTTAGAGATTCCAAGGCCTAGGTGATACAAGATTGGCTCGGAGAGTAGCCACTATAACATCTCAAAAGCCATGGAAACTTGCAGCACTTCACCACCCATGTTCACATGCCTCTAGATGATAGGTACGACCTGGTTATGGAATGGCACGACCCACAAACACCTTAATTTCTTTCTTAGAACTGTACGGCCTGTAATTAAATTCATCGGCAACACTTAAAACAACAGGGTAAATGATTTATAATGCCTAACAATGAACTCCCCAAAATGGTACGACCGAGCCAAGGTGTATGACCAACATGGAGATCTCCTGAATCACTGTCAACATTTCAAAAAATTTTGAGAACACTTTGCAATCAATACCAAATTCTTGCAACTCAAAACATAGCAAAAATCTTCATCTTGAAAAAGAACTTAGAAAATACTTAACTTGCAGGCGTAGCTGTGGCCTCTATTTGAAACCACCCAAACCAGCTAGGGAGGTTTTCATCCCCAAAACTGGTAATTTCGACAGGATTTTCATTTTCAAGAATTTTGAAGAACAGATGTTCTCTCCATATGCAGAAGCAAAAATACATATCATGGCCAACCTTTCAAATGAACTCTCAGCCTCCTTTAATAACTTTTTTTGGAGGGAAATAACAATAATTAAAAATAATAAGTCCTTTTTCCTCCACAAAGATCTTTTTGAAAAATAAATAACAATTCAACATGTAAAAAGACCCCTGTCATGCCCCTCTCAATATATCCTAAACCACAATCGCATCTTCTTTTGAGTGAAGGTAATTTCGCAGGATGTTCATTTTCAAGAATTTTGAAGAACAGATGTTCTCTCCATATGCAGAAGCAAAAATACATATCATGGCCAACCTTTCAAATGAACTCTCAGCCTCCTTTAATAACTTTTTTTGGAGGGAAATAACAATAATTAAAAATAAAAAGTCCTTTTTCCTCCACAAAGATCTTTTTGAAAAATAAATAACAATTCAACATGTAAAAAGACCCCTGTCATGCCCCTCTCAATATATCCTAAACCACAATTGCATCTTCTTTTGAGTGAAGGTAATCGCTGGTCAAAGAAATAAGAGAGGGGCGACCAAGGTAAATGCAGCGATTCCTAAAATGCAGCGATACTTTTTAAATGGAGCAACACCAATTATAATGTGCAGCGATTCACCCAATAATTAATAGTTAATAAAGATTAAGGCAGTGATGGGACCCACATTAAATAATTAACAATAAAAAGAAAAGGTTTTAAGGCAGTGCTGAGCTTGAAAGGATGTGTCCTTTACCAAGGGAAGGATATTAGTGGAAAGAGGTGACTCTTTCCCACCAAAGGAGATATTAAAGGGAAGAGCAAATCATTTGTGGGAGGCATCAATTGGGATCATTGGATCATTTAATCATTTTGATCAATTAGAAATCTGAATCAAGCAGCAGATTGGAAAAAGGAAAATAAGGATTGGAACCTTATTGGAAATAAATATTATTTACTAGCAAGAGGATTATTGTAAGTCTTTAATGTATGTATGTATGTATATATGCGATTATGCAGTAATGATGCTTGCAGCAATTATTAATCCTTATAAATAATTATGATTCTTCCTTTATTATAAATATGGATAATAGATTCTTATAATAATCTATTATGAATTTAGAGAAGTGATTGCAAAATAGGAAGGCCAATCAACCTTTCGAGTTCATGAGAGGTGAAGGCTCGACAAACCTGCCATCAAGTATGCCACCCTTGAGATGGAGCGCTTGTGGGCCGGGAGGCAAATGTGTGCTCTTGGGCTTGGTGGAAGGGAGGTAGTCTTCACACTCTTATCGGGTACGCCACCTTGAGATGCAACGCTCGTGGGTTGGGAGGCGAATGAGTGCTCCTGGACTTGATCAAGGAAGATGGAGCGTCTCCAAGGTGGATCGGGGGATGGAAGGGTAGTCCACCTTCCATGCTCTTGCAGTACAAGGGTGAGACCAACTTTGAGATTGCGGTTTGCAAGCATTTCGACAAATTCCTAATGAGATTATTATGGGGAATCCACATTGGAATGGCTATTGCCTTAATTAGATTTTGATGTGATTAATGTCCATGGAGATGATGATGTTTACCAATGATTAGTAATATGTATATTTTCATGGCTTATGATTTAATGTCAATTTCTAGTGACTAATATTGTGAGTAGGACCTAAACCAGGATTTATATCTTATAAAGGGCATTTCAATTGGTAAATTTACAATCTTAAATGCATTAAATTTCCTATTTTGGATTCTAATTGTGCTTTTAGGGAAAAATCTAGGAATATCCCAAGTAGGGGACATTACAACCCCCATGTTTGGGTGTTGAAATTGATGCACAACTTATAACATCTTTTTAATAAATTGTTGCACTAATTTGTTTTTTAAATATTTTCAACATTAGATAACTTAAGTGAATAATCATTTAATAACTTAATAATTTATCCAAGTTGCAGAAAGTATCGAAATGACACAATTATGCAATTCTTACCATACTAATAGGTCCCTGAAGTCTTAGGATGAAGAATTGAAGCAATTGGGTGACTTTCTAAAAGAAGTTTGTAGAGCTCCCCACAGGTTGGAAATCAATTTTGAAAGCACCAAGAGGCTCGCTAAGACCAACTAAAGTCATTGCCAAGAACAACACCTTCGCTAGATTGATCCTGTACTCTTCAAGAGCTTTGTAGTTCTCCCTTGCTCACCAATTAGCCTATGGGAAAACTCGGAGAATAGACAAATTATTCAAAAACCAATTATGCTTGAAAAGAGGAATAGAAAATACAACAATATTCCATAATAATTGAAATATTAGTTGCATGGCCACAATACAAATTGAAATACAATGACTTACTCCCCAAATAACCTACAAATTGAACCTACTTGATATTGTTGAAGATCTGCCACCAATAAAGCTCAAATGCAACCTTGTGTGAGATTGCTCCTTTAGTTAAAGGGGTTTTGTCCTTTGTTGTGAGATCTACAAGGATTTTGTCCCTCGACCTCCACAAATTTATGGGTTTTTATCCTTAGATCTAGATGCTTGAATGAGTGCTTACGACAATTTTTGGTTAAGGTTTGTGAAGTTTTCATCATAGTGATCTTTGTTTAGACTCCAAATCCTTAATACGCATTGGAAGAAAGTCGAAGGTTTCATTGAATGCCAAATCTCGGGGTTGGTATGTGGCAAGGAATGCCCATATCCAATGGGTGATGTTTTCCTTCGAGTTGTGCTTGAAATCGTGCCAAGTGCATTAGAATGTACTTGTGAGGCATGGAGAATGTTTCTTACGATTTGCAATTGTCCTCGACAATAATGGTGAGGGGTCCCTTAGGGCTTGAAACCCTAACTATCACATTAATGGCATCCAAGATCACTTCTTCCTTTGTAGTGCTAGAGGTACATGTGGACCCATGTGCCCATTGCTAAATGATTCTTTTATGCCAGTGGGAAGTCTTCTAGAAGATACGTCTTCCACCTAAGCATTAATGGCAGTTTGGTTGTGCAAGGAGGTAGGTGGATGAATAGTGCAAATAGGTGGGAGTTTAGGGTTCAAAGATACCTTGTGACACATACCATTGGTTGAAGTTTCAGTAAGAGGCATGCTTGTAGGGTCAAGTCTGAAACTCCAATAAGGCAAAGAAAGTGAGCAAGGGATGGATGAACAATATGCTTGGACGAAGAAGTCTATTACTTTGACAAGGATAGAAGAGAAATTGGACCTGGGAGGAAAGTCATGCCACAAAGGAAGACTTTGCAATGTTGACAACTTACCCAGACTTAAAAGATTGGCCATGCCTTAATACTTAGAAATTTTGGGAATCTTACACAAATGCATGGGGGATGAATGGAAAGAACTTGTACACAAGTTTGTATTAGGGGAGATGTTGGGGATAGAAATGGGGCGCTTTGGACTACAACATAGATTATGGTGAAAGGGGAAATGAGAAGCCTCCTTCAAGGTGAATTTGGCTAGGTTTTGAAGGTGGGTCAACAAATGGAGCTAGTATTGGTTGCTATTATATTCTCTACAACAAGGTTGAAAAACAAATATTGAGCAATAAATTTCAAATATTTAAATTTAACTATTTTAAAATTTAAAATTAATATTTAATTTATTAATAAATTTTTTAGTCTAATTATAATATATTTTTTATTTTAATATTGAGAATATTAATTATTTCATATACAATTTAATAAATTAATTTTATATTAATAAATAATAAATTTAAATTAAACTATTTTTTTATATATTATATAATATATAACAATGAAAAATGAGTATTAATAACTAATTATTAAATTATAGTCTTAACTTAAACTATTATTTATATATTATATAATATATAACAATAAAAAATGAGTATTAATAATTAATTATTAAATTATAGTCTATTGGTGATGTATATAATATTTATTTATTATGAATTAAATTATAAAACAATCAATATAAATTAAACTATTAGTCTATTACACCATATATTTAATATTTATTATTAAACACTATAAACTAAATCGTGTATTTTATTATATTAGTCAATTAAAATAATACACTATAGCTAACAATATTAAAACTTAAGACTATTAATTTTTTTAAAAATTTATAGTTTAAACTTTGAACTTTAAAGAGAAACATTGAAAGAACAAAAGGAGTAGTGACAACATGCAAAATCCTATTGACCTTGAAGCAAATCAGATGTTGGAAGATATACCACTTGGGGATTACAATCAACAGTGATTTAACTACATTGTTGGAAGACCTTAGACTTTTGCTTCGCTATTCGCCACATTTTCTGTAGGGTAAAAATGAAAAATGTCAAAGCAAAAACGATATGCTTTGGAATTCACTGGTTATCAGTTTGAATGGTAAAAATTAAAATGTCAAAATGAAAACAATATGCTTTTTCGAACAATGGGTTAGGGTTTCCAATCATATT
This sequence comes from Sequoia sempervirens, assembly GCA_007258455.2. Taxonomy (NCBI): domain Eukaryota; kingdom Viridiplantae; phylum Streptophyta; class Pinopsida; order Cupressales; family Cupressaceae; genus Sequoia; species Sequoia sempervirens. The sequence continues at coordinate 55,128 of VDFB02088057.1, read as the reverse complement.
TGAAAAAGTGAAAAAAAAGCTATGAAAGTTATGCTCAAATTATGTTGAAACTTGAAATCTTCTTGGAAATGCCATGTCGACAATTAATTTGTTTGGATTTGGCCAGAGAGTATTAAAAACGTTGTGACCTTCAAAATCTCAAACCTTGTTTGATTCCATAGGGATTCTATGTAGTAGCTGATTCCGAGATGTACCGTACTTGTAATCGGCAAGGAAATTGGCCAATTTGGCAACATAGCTTTTCCTTGTATGGGAAGATTTCTTGTTTTGTTCTCTATGTACATGGCTTGATTGTAACATCCTTGTATGATGAGGGATGTACTACTTTCATCATCTTTCTTAGTGAGGGTATCAACCCTTCAATGAATCATCACTTCTTTAACACATCCATTCATTCCTTCACCAATGTGCTCAATAATTCCTTGAGCTTCTTGTTATAGGCTTGTACATTCATGCCTACATTGTTAGGTATTATGAATTTCAATGATGATCTCATTGCTGTTCCTCAACAGATTGAGCTCTTCTTGAAATGCCTTCTTTAGTCTCTCCCACGTTGCTTTCTCAGTATCAAGAATATTTGTATAGCAATCTATTGCCACTCACAATGTGGTTGAGAAACATCTAACCAATTTCTTTGGTGTTTGCCTTGTTGATGCTTAAAGTTTTCGTTCTCGACAAACATTGTCCTATGGGAAGCTTCACATACGTGGGACTGAAATTGCTATCAGTAAAGCGACCTCTAGGATTTTAGAAGCCGACTCTTCAAATGTTTGGGGGAGAAAAGGGGAAAGAAGGAAATGCAAAGAAACTTAAAATGAAACTAAGGCAATGCACCAAAATTATTATTGTATTTAGTCCTAATTTTGCATAGTATAGCTTAGACCCTTTAAAACATTACAGAAAATTTAAAAGAGCATATGCATGGTTCAAAGTTTGCAATATAAACAAAAGCCAACACTATAGAAGCAAAGAACATAAATAACAAATAGCAATTGATTTCACACAAGTTAACACAAAACACCACGTCCTCTTCATTGTTGGGTGGAGAACAAAATACAAAGGCCCAAAGGCACAATATAAACTATTCAATCCTTCCCGCGAGGGGCGCACCTGCTAAGGTCTTTGAATGAAATAAAAAATTGCTGCTATTTCTACTAAAACTATTACCATGGCTGTTCTCTAGTTACAGTCGTAAACCAACAACTATTTTCTAACAACTACCTGCCCCTTAGAAAAGAACCCCTGAATACATAGGCATAGCGGCCTTGGTGTGATGGAGCTTACAAGACAAAAGGAAGGGACACTTGGAGCCTCGCACTCGTCCTCATGATGAGGCTGTTGTAATTGAAAGGGAGTGCTTCGGCTCATACTTGTAGACAGTCTTCAAAATCTCGGATATGGCACAACCTTAATGCCCTATGATTCCCTTGACGCTTAGAGGAAGTGCTGTAGCGATGCGTGGCTCTCTCCAAACTACTCCTGGAATTCTTTATTTGAAACGGGCTCATTTCCCTTGGTCAATGGGGCAGCTCCAAGCTTTGACAAGCAAAACATTGCCATAGAGGGGCGCCGTGATGACGCATGGTAGAAGGGAATGCCCTTCGAAGATAGAGCTGCTTGTGGGTCCCATTAATAAAATCAGCCAATGGCGCACCTTTATCTTATAGGGGAACCTCCTTCGCTTTTGAGGAGTGTTGTGATGCCAAGTGGAAACTCCACATTCTTTTAGTTATACCTACATAGTGGGCCCTGCCTCATCACTTTTCAGCCAATAACGCAAGCTAGGGCTCTGCAAGGCTTGAGCCACTTACAAAATGAGCGCTGTGATGGCATGTGGCATATTGAGGAGCGAGTGCTCCTTTAAAAGTTCTTTTATCTTTTTATTTTGTTGGTAGCGCATGGAGCCACCATGCGGCGAGTTGGCATTACTCCTAGAGGATGTCAAGAACTCTTTTGTGAAGGATGAGCATGGGGGCACCACGTGGCGCTAGTGGAAGAAGCTAATACTTAACCAAAATTTCAAAGGGGCCCGGAGGAAAAGAGGAAGCCAACACTATAACCAAACTCTTCAAGCACATCCATGACTAAAAGCCAACTTCCCAAAATCTTCAAAACGTGGATTCGATCCACATGCCCATTTGTGGCCCATCTGATACTACATGTTTTGTAGTGTCTTATAGGATCTTTGGATCCATCTCCGTTGAAATTTGACAACTTTTGTTGTTCAACATCTGATTTGCTAGAGGGGTAAACATGGCTTGATGTGACTATAGTGTTTGAAACCTCCTTCTCAATAAGTTTTGGTTAGGACTTTCCTCTGCTCCTTGGGCACTTTCAAACATTTCCAAACCCTTGAACCTTTTAGATACATTGATAATCCAAAAGCCACTCTATAATGTCCCCTTTGTAGGTGTAAGTGTCTGGTAGAGACCCATAGCCTATTTATTCCTATAGGCTATTTGGGATATAAAAAGGGAACGATTAATTAATTAATTAAATTAAGTTGTCTAAATAAAGTAATTTTTCAGATGACTTATATTTAATTAATTATTTTTATTAAATTTGATAGTTTATATTAAAAATTGACTTTTATGGGGCCGAAAATATAAAGTTTAAGTTATAGAGTCACTCTTGGAGGGAAAATAAAAAGTTATGGGAAATAATATTTTATTATTTCTGAAAAGTGTATAAAAAGGAGATTTTTAATTAATTAAATTAAGTTATCTAAATAAAGTAATTTTTCTGATGACTTATATTTAATTAATTATTTTTATTAAATTTGATAGTTTATATTAAAAATTGACTTTTATGGGGCCCAAAATATAAAGTTTAAGTTATAAAGTCACTCTTGGAGGGAAAATAAAAAGTTATGGGAAATAGTATTTTATTATTTCTGAAAAGTGTATAAAAAGGAGATTTGAGAGTAGAAAGTTCATTCTTGGCATTTTTCATTTGTTAAACCCTAGTTTGCAGAGTGAGGAACTGTTCATCTTCTTCCCTAATACGAAAACCCTACAACAAAATTGGTTTTGAGGACGGAAACCCTCCTAGCCAATTTTAGGGTGGATTCACATAAGATCAATAGGTGTATTGAACGAGTAGAGTTTGTGAAGAAATTTCGATTCCATGATTGTGTTGTAGGTAAGAGTTAATTGAATACATTTGCATAGCAAATAATATCAATTTAATTGAGATCAAGGAATTGGGGATCGGCTTGCATTTTATTTTTATTTGTATATCCTAGCCGCCCACCTTTTTTGGAGAATACTGGCCGTACCGGTAGAGTTTACAGTCATTTTCACAAGGAAACCTGCATGAGGGTGGCATTGGGTTTTATGACAGGTTGGAATTGTTTGATGTAGCCGTTCCATATTGAAGAGAAATAATTCAGATTTTTGGAGGATTTATGTACCATTAATAGCCGCCTTAGTATGAGGAATGAATGCTATGCATTTGGGAAAGGGGCGTGAGACTTGTTGCTGCAGTTTGTAAGTCATTCACCAGCTGTTCCATAAAAGGGAAGTACCAAAGAGGGATGTGAGGCTCTAAGAAGGGAGCACTACTCTTTTTGAGGGGGTTCATACCGTCTAGATCAGCCGCCATTTATTCTGAGGCATTTTAATATATTCTGGACTGCACATGTCTTCCTCAACAGCTGCAAGTTGTGGTCATTTTCTCTAAGGTACAATTCTGAGTTTATATTAGCTTGTAACTGCAGTTTCAAACACTATTGTTGCCTCAATCATATTTATGTGTTTCTTGAAAACTTGGATCCTTTATTTCTATACCAACATCATTGAATTTGTTTAGATGAATTTACATTTGAACATGCTGCAGTTTTTGTTTTGATTTGAAACAAGTGAATAGACAATTTCCTTGCAATCATCAATGCTTGGCATTTTGTCAAACTTTTGTCAAAATTACAAAATATTAGTCGAGAACATTACACTCTTGTACCACCTTCAAGTTCTCTTCTTGTTCCAACCCTCAATGCTAGGGTCTTCGGCCCAAGTTCCTCTTTGATGAACAATTCTTTGATGCCTCAGTGATTGCTCCCATATGCTTCCCACTTTTGTCTACCAAGAAGTCATTGGATTCTCATTCACTACGAAAATTGGTGGATGGTGGGGGCATATGGTGCCAATGTTTTGACAAATGGTGCGAACAGTCAAGGATACTTGCCAGAAAAGAAGTCAGTAGGGGACTCTTGGCTGTCCAATGATGCTTTTACACATCCGTTGTGCTTTATCTTGCCCTTTACCTTGTTAGAGGCATGCAAGCCAATAAAGGACCTTGATTTTGCAAAAAGAGAAACCTTGGAGTTGTAACTCAGACCTTGTACATCTGCAAAGGAATCTAGACCCATACTTAGGAAATCATAGCACATGTAGACAAAGAAAATTGATTGGGTGCTCTTGGCAAAATGATTAGACTTGGGTGTGTTCAAAATCGATCTTGATTGATTGATGACCCCTGGATGCAGTGGTGCAGTTCATTTCTCCCTAGGAGGCTTTTTGCCAAAAAGTATTTATACAAACAAAATTAAACCCTTGTTCCTTGTTAGCAAGCTCTAGTTTATTCAAATTGGACGAAATAATAGTGGATCCTAGCTAATTTGACTATTTTGGACACAAAGACAACCTCAAAATAGCTCCAGCATTCACTAGATATGATAGAACCTTAGATCCAAGTGCTCTCAAGTACCATAATTGGACTAATCCAAGGACATCATGGCTTTGATACCATGTTAGATTTTGTGATGAACACAATAAACCTAGGACCTAATGTGTATGGATTTTCCACAAAACTAGAAATAAGAATAATGCCATTTTGTATCAATGTAATGGAGCCATAATACAAAGAGTAAAGTGCAAATATATGGGACTCTTGGATGCACAAGTTAGGATGATAAATCCAAGAGGTCATGTGTTAATTGCTTAATCAGTTTGAATTAGGAGATGCATTAACTCAATTAATTGAGATAGAGATGGCACTTCATTGCCATCAATCAATGATTGATGAGGCAATGGTGCTCTGATCATAGTTTGAAAACTCGGACTTGGCAGCCCAAAATTTTGACTCGGACTCGGGACTTGGAAAAAAACTCGGCAAAAAGAAAAACCTCATAATTACACAAAAAAAGAAATCAATGCATTTAGAGAACATAAAAGTCTAATTTGACTATCAATTTGTCATTATTCAATCATCACACATGTCATATGATCCTCAAACTCTCAAAATTTGAAATTTCAGTCATTATGTCTGTTATGTTTAGGTGCTAGAAGAGTTTGAGTTTAGGACTCGGGAGTCGAAGCCTAAGACTTGGCCAAACTCAGTGTGGGAGTCTGGTCGATTCAGCTCAGTTAGCTTAGAGACTCGGGAGTTTGGCAAGTCTTGGAGAGTACTCGCAAAGTCTTCAAACTATGCTCTTGATGACCTCAAATCAAGGGTTACATGCCATTATTAGCTTCGTAGATGAGGCAAAATAAATTATCCCATTATCTTAAGTAAACTTAATAACAAGTGCAATGCCATCGTACTATCTTAGGTGAAGCATAATATTACACTAACACTGTTACTAGGCAGAGCTAGTGCCAATATTATATTCATAAGAATGTTAAGACAAAAACTTAAATGTAATTGTAATTAGATATTTACAAAATTGAAATAAAAAGTAATAGTTGGTCTCCATTTGTTGGGTCATCGTCTTTATCTTCCACATCTATAACATTCTCTGCTACATTATCGGTAAATTCCTAAGGTAGAGGCATGTTGAGTTTTGTTGCTATTCTGTTGGAAAAGTGTGTAGTACAGCTTGCTCAATGACATTGTAGGGTTGTTGTTAGGAGGTGTGTTGTGCCCCTTGTGTAATAACATTTAATGTTGTAAGTTTTGGTCCTCATATAATGGGATGCCACACTTTGTTGTCAGGTTGATTTCTTCTAGTATAATGTTGTATGAGACATTGGAATTGCAGATCTAATTGGGGGTCACAAAAGGACAAGCGAAGAGACAAAGCATCAAAAGGTGAAAGATCACATGGGATAAGGAGAGCCACATGGGACGCCTTGGAATGTGGAGACTCTTGGGGATGTCAAGGGTCACACATCAGCATATGGAATCACTTGCAAAATGTGAAGATTTATGTATGGGGTGTGAGGGATCATGTGTAGCACATGAGGAGATATTTTCTCTATGATTGTGGCTATTTTCTACTGGTGTTATCCAGCCTTTTTAGGGTTTGAATTCCTTCTTAGGCCCCACAATTCCTCACCAAGCCCTTGCCCACCCCATCCAGTTGAAAGCTCCTCACCGGCACTATCCATGTGTGTCATTTTGGAGAGACTTTTGAAGAAGTGACTGCTGGTGAAAACATGTGTTTTGTTTTAACTGAATTGGAAAAAGTAAAGTACTCAATAATTTTGTGAATTTGAAAAACATAATTTGAGGAAAAGCTGGATCCAATAGCTCTGTTTGTTTAACCCCAAGAAACTGTAGGGAGTCTAGAATCCATTATCTTGTGACCTTATATATGAATTTGTAGTGCTTATTGGAAGTGAATGCATCTTCTGTTCCTATGGCATGTAAACATTTTTCAAAAGAAATAAAAATAGAAAATTTCAGCACCGTGACTACCCAATAATAGAAGCTGTGGGATGTTGAAGGATAGATTTGTCTGTTTACAAATGCTGTTGAAATAGTCTGGGTAACCTGTTCTTTCAATTCAATTTTGTGATAGTGCGGAATTGAGCAGAGAGGCCCCTGTTTGAGGAGAACTTATAAATATATTGAGTCTGTAGCAGTGCAGAGGAATATTCAGATCAAGTTAGATATATAAACTTAAATTGCAGATTAATAATGAATGATTTTGTGTGGAGAGAAAATCAATAAAGATAGTTAGAGAAGCCTGAGAGATGGTGCTTGCATAGAATATTGTTTGATTGCCTGTAACAAGTTATTCTAGGTTGTGCAGGGGTGAAAAAGTATTAATGAGAAATTCTGAAGCATTGGTGTTGTACAAGATGATATTGTATAACATTTACAAATTAAGAGTGAACTGGATTGGGTTGTGTTCATGCCTTTTATATCCAGAACAGATTGAAAAGCCCAGCCAACATGTTCCACTTGCAGATTGGTTGTTGCATTATATGCTTATAATTGATGTAGAAGTTGAGGCAACCAATGGTGGCATTCAGGGATGAGATGGTATTTGACAGCTTTGTGAATACCTGTTCCTGCACATATTCTTTGAGTTTACCTTGGGAAGTAAAAATATTTATTGAAAGATCATAATCACTGGATACTTTAGTTGAAGGTCACAAGTAAAAGGTTTGTAAGAGTGTTTTTTGATTGAAGGCTAGGAGTTGGTATGAACAATGTTGTTGGTTCAAAGATCATTTATCCAAGTTTGGGAAGGGAGAATTTCAAATTTATTATGCTCAAAGCCAGATTATGATATTCATTTGTATGAATGGGACTGCATTTGAACATGCTAGGACGTCAAAGTTAGGCTTATTTGTATTTCAATATAAAAAAAAGAAGTTAGGCTTATTTGTGGTTTTTGTTTTTAGAAAATTTTCAAGTTACATTATTAAGTGTTATGCCTTTTTAATCAAAAATCTTCTTAGAGCCTTCAATTATAATTTATTTAACATAGTAAAAAGAATAAGTCAGAGATTTGATTTGAGGTGTTGAATCATTAAGTAAAACAAGATTTAAGCCAGAGTTTTGTGTCAAGTTGTAGATGGTACTTGCCAAAACTTTAATTGTTTGGATCTGGGTCAAATCTAGTGTTGTGTCAAAAGCTGGTTGAATCAAGTCTAATGTCATGTTGGAAAGTTAAAGTTGTTGATTTAAGGCTTAAAGGTCATGTAAATTTTGTTTGAAATGTTGGGAGATCAAGTGAACAATTGCAAAGTGGGAACAAGTTGTGGCTTAGGACAGTTGTCTAGTCAATGGTTGGGGCAGTTCAGAGTAACTTTGGTTAAGGATGTTGGTGAGAGTATTTTGTAGGTTCCAGTTTGCTAGTGTTCACTGTTGAAGATCATGTGCCATCTGTGCTTATTGTTTGAGCACAAGCAGGGGAGTTTCTTCAGATAAAACATCTGGTGGAGAGACCAGTTATCCTTTCAATCCTGTGTTACTGGGTATGCCCTGTATCCATACTAGGTATGGGTCCTGGTCTTAGTATGGCATAGGTATAGCCCCAGACTGTGGTCCAGCTTGGGTATGTCCTAGCTGTACCTGGGCCAGATTCACCATTTGGGGCTGTACAGACATCAAATTAAAAAAAAAAATGAAGAAAAGAAAAGGAAAAGTAAAACAAAAAAATTTTGGCTACAAAATTAGTTTATACAATGTATCCCACCTAAAGTGTCTGTCATTGAGGACTGGGGTAACATCCTGTTTGGCATCCAATAAAGTTTAGCCACCATTTTTGTATGAGATTAATATTGATCAGTGTTGATTTCCTCTTCATATTGTGTGTCCACAAGATGAAATCTATCTGTGAGAAATAAAGATTCAGGGAATATTCAACTGGCCAAGTGTCTCTTTGATATCCTAGCATTCTTATCTACCAAAATTTGCTTGCAAACAAAGAAAGGAGATGTAATCCAACTTTCATTTAAGAATTTCATCTCAAATAGTTAATTTCTCCAACTCCATATCATGTTTTCAATCAAGGGCAATGGAGATAAGTCTTGATCCAACTAGCAAAGAACTCCTTTCTGAACCATTTTGGCATGTGCGTACATGGGGTAAATAGTTGAATGGTGTCTTAATTTTCTGTGTGCTTGCAAACAATGGATGCATGGGGATAGCTCTTGCCAGCCCTTTGTCGTTAAAATATCATGAGCTAATAAATAATTTTTGAGTGCGATCCATAAAAAGGCCTTAGTATTAGCCAAGCCAGCAGTGGTCTAAATTTTGTTCGGTATACCTTTTAGAAGTTTTCTGTACTTAATTTTGTACATTGTGTGAAAATTATGGCTTTTAAAAAATAATTTTCTTATTCTATGCCTATTTTGTATGACTGTAATGAACCTGGATAAAAAGTCAATTTGTTCAGGAGGTCAAAAAAATTTAGAGGTAAATTTTCTATAGGAATTGAAAAGTCTGAACCAAGTCGGACAAACATGGCATATCCAAAAAATTGGATCCTGCCAGATTTGAACCAAATCTGTCTTGATTTGGTAACCTTGATTGCAGATGTATAGTTTCTCACTTTAAGAGCCTTGCAAACTCAAATAGAAATATGCTATGTTGGGCCAACTATTTTGCTGGTTCAATACATGTTTTTGTTAGTTTCCTCTTCTCATTGTTTGGATCATCTTGCATCTCAGAGCTTATATATTTGCCATGGGAGAGTTTGATTCTGCTGGTTGAAAGCTTGAAGCACACATGCACCATTAGATGCCACAACTTTCATCAAAAGAAAAGGGCCTGTAATATTGGATTTTAGTTTTTACAATTTGTGGAATCTTCTGATTTTGTTCTGAACTTTATGTTATGTATATAAACACCCGTGTTCAGTTACTTTTCTGGATGTGCTTTCACTGTGTTTTCAATTAACAATCTTCCTTGGAACTAATTTGTGTATGTAAAGGCTATTTCCTATAGGCTAGATATTCTGTCTTGTATTTGACAGATTGTTTGTTCAACCTCTGCACATGCAATTTTTTGTGGTGTGTAACCTTGTATACAGTTTGCAAATCTTGTTCCATTTGCTTAATGGTTCTGTAAAATATTGAATCTAACAGATATAAAAATGTAAGAAATGTGTATTTTAGTCTTCTATCAGACTAAAGTCATCTATCATTCACAGTTTTATTCTATTAATCTTCCTTGTAGCTGTTTTCAATTTTTTTCCTTTTATTACATGCTGTTCAAGAAGAACTTGAGCATCCAAGGTGGTCTCAATTTATTAACAGGGCTTTGACTCTTTGGATTTGCTCTGTTGCTTTAGTTATTTATAATTGGCACAAATTTGAAATTTGTGTTGCTGTTCTGCCTAAAACAGAGTTTTGTGAAATGCTTCTTATTATCTTGTTCTGCTTCCACCATGGAACTTTTAGCAGGGATGAGTAATATAGAATTATGGTTTTACAGCGAAGTTTAATTGTTAAGTTTCTGAAAAGTAAATAAATTGTGGAATGAAAATGTCTTATTTTTTGCTGTCTTTCTGCTAGTGGTTTAAAGAGTTATTCACCAGAATCTGTTTATAACTTTGTTGTGTATCTATCTAAGGGTGTCTATTTCTTTTGTTGGTTGTCACTCTTGTTGGTACAGTGGACTCGATTTCATCTTTTGAGGCAAGCTCCACAAGTGAACTGGCAACAGCTAGTCCACGTCGATACATGCTTTCTCCACGTCAAAGTAGTACTGTTGGAGCTATTGTCTTTACCATGGCCCAAATTAACAAAGCAACTCGTAACTTTTCACCAACGCTAAGGATTGGTCAAGGAGGCTTTGGAATGGTTTATAAAGGTCAGCTTGATGATGGTCGAATTGTTGCTATTAAACGAGCTAAGAAGGTATGACTAGCTAATACATATGTAAAGGCTGATAAATTATTTTTATCAAAGTGAAAAAAAACAGAGATCAAATGAAGGTCCTACAGCATAGCACTTGTGGTTGTTTATTCCCATGTATTTGTTCATATTATGTGGAACAGAGAAGCCAAAGGGCTGGCTGGCATCAAGTCCCAGTGACAAGGCTTAAGGCAAACTGAAGACTTCATTTCTGTTTTATTCATATCTTAGAATTCAGATGATGTAACAGTTAATGCCTTTATGTTTTTGAAAATTCAATGAGAAGATTGTAGTTATCTGCCTAGGAGCAGTCTCAAACTTTGTCTTGCACTATGCAAATTTGTATTTTTTTGTAATTGTTAATCCACTTCTTAAAACTAGATTTCTCTGACACATATGGTTTCATGCATGGGAATTTCTTCTGTATTATTTGAACGTCTAGGTATAAATCCATGTTAACTAAGATTGGTAAGCACATTACTAAGATGCTCATAAATAGATAAAGAAAACAAAATGTTTGTCAAGAATATTAAAAAATTTTGTACTTTCATTTATTTTAGCTAAATGTTGCTGGTTCAGGTTCTGTTTGGGCAATCACTGATTTTTTTCCTTGGGTTCAGCATGGTTGTTGGGTTCAGCCATGCTATATATGTTAAAAATATATAGAAATAATTGTTAATAACAATATAAATATATATACTTTTTTATAAGAGGAAAGGCTTTTCTTAAAATACAAAAAACATAAAAATATAGTAGACATTTGACATAAAGAGAAAAATGGACTAAATATATATTTTTGATGCTAATAAGAGGGATCTATTGAGGTCCTAACCTTTTTAAAATAAAAAAGAGTTAACAACAATCCGAAACACAGAACCATAACTGCATATCAAACCTACAAGAGGCTGCAAAAGTAGGGAAAAAGAATACAAACACCCCTCAGAAAATGGGGACAACAACGAGTAGGACTATGACTACAAGCAACCAAGGCAAGGAAGCAACATAGAGACTAAATTTTTGTAACCACCCATACACCCACATTGCCATCATCGTCCAACAAAGCCTCCAAAACGCTAGACATAACATTCCAACCTCTGCATAGCTACCAACACTTGTTTTGGAGCCAGATTGACATCACCACCAGAATAAGGCAAGGATTCAAAACAAACACCATGAATGACTTCTTGTCTCTTCCTATTGTGAAGCAGCACATTCCCAGCCAAAGAATGGAGTGTAAAAGCACTGGCTGCTTACAGGATTCCATTCTTGTGAGACATTAACAATCTTTTCACAACCATTTCAAGATCAAGACAGAAAGAGGAAAGAGCCTAGAGTTCCCACTGCAAGGCTCACATTTTATTCTAAAGAGAATGAACATTTGCCAGTAGAGATAGGGCCTAAAGACCCTTTTCTGAACCAAGATTGGTAATTTTTTCTTTCATTAGTGGAAACTTCGTCCTGCTTTACACCAGAAATTCACTGCCAAAACCCACTGTGACTGAGAAATGTCCAAGCCTTTAGGATGGGGCACTAGATCGGAAATTCAACCTCTCAACCCTTTAGAAACCATTACTGCCCACTAACTTAGATTTGAAATATGTTGGGATTTAAGACCTAAACCGTAGCTTCTTTGTGTTTCCTTGTAACACCCAAAATCCAACATGGACAAAACATGCAAACAATGGCATTTTTTTTGAAACACAATTGCATTACACAACGGTAATGTATCAGACACACATCTGTGTCATTGCCATGTGCGACACCACATGACATTGAACACATGTGAAAGACATCTGTTGGGAACATGCAAGGGAAAGGAAGAAAAGAATAAAGTGCAAGGATGGGCAGCACACATCCACACTTGACACACCATAGTTGTGGAAGCTTACTAAGAGGTGAATGGTATCAACGTGCATGACACCCAAGGGAGTGGACATCGTGATGGTGTCAATGCATGTGACACCCAATGGAGGTGTTATCCTCGTGGTCCACTCCTCTATGGTACTTTATATGAAAGAAAATATTGATACACCCTCCAAGGTGTAGGCCTCCTTATATTCCGTAGATCTCGGGGATGTGGGGATGTGGTGATGGGTTTCAAGAATAGGGGGACCAAGGGCCTAGATTTGGGAATGGCAGTTGCAAATAAATGTAGTACATAAAAAAATACTAAATAGTTATATAAAAGGTATAAGGAATAATAAATGAAACTTGGAAATACTCAAATATATTGCATTGAACATTGACAATGTCGAATATTAGTGTATGTTTATTGTATTCAAGATGATGATTACTTTCAAAATTCAAAATTCAAATACAATTGGCCAATGGCCCAATGCCTATAATCATTGTTCATCCCCAAGGATGATATTTCTTTCTAAATTTGTTGAAGCTTTGCTAGAGGTTGATATTCCCCTAATGGTTGAGTATCAGTTAGATGTTATTTGATTTGGACAACAAATGTTAAGCAGATGATCCTAGCTGACATTTGGTGGGATCATGTTGAATATCTCTTCAGTTTCTTTGAGCCCATATTGAGTATGAGCTATTTTATTGACATGGATAGGCCTTGTTTGGGAGAGATATATGATGGCATTGACTCAATGATTGAGAAGATGAAAGCCATCATAAATGCAAAAGAGCAAGTTTTGAAGAAACTTTCTTCAAACAACTACACAAAATTATTGAAGAGAGATGGAACAAAAGGACCACCCTGCTACATTTTCTTGCCTTTGTTTTGACTCCCAAATAATATAGTGCTGACCTTTTTTTTCTGTCAACAAAATTACTTCAGATAGAGATGTGGAAGTCAGCCAAGGGTACAAGGCATCACTATGTCAAATCTTCATTAATCCTGATATGTAGGATGCAGTGAGGATTGAGTTCATGGATTTTGTATGTTCCAACGACTTTAGTATTGATGCTTTTTGTAACAAGTATAAGGCCAATGCTCATATTTGGTGGTAGTTCCATGGCCAATCATTCACACACCTACAACTGCTTGTGATCAAAATTTTATTGAAAGTAAGTTTTATAAAAAAGATCGTTTATCTTTTAAGTTTCATTTACATTTTATAATTCTAAATTAAAATCTTATAACTCTTAACTCTAATTTTGTCTTAATAGGTTGCTAGTTCATTTGCATCTAAGAGGAATTGGAGCACATACTCCATCCACTTAGTAAAGTGCAATCGACACTCAAAAAAGCAGAGGACTTAGTGTATGTGCATTCAAATTTGCACCTTGTTTCACACAAGCAAAGTGGCTACAAGGAAGGGGACACAAGGAAGTGGGATATCGAGCTAGAGCATATTGACTTAGATGCTTCCACTCCCCACCATGGTACACTTAGTGTTGAAGACCATAGAAGCATAAATCTGCAAAAAATCCTGATTAATTGTGATTTTTAAAAAATTGGAAGGCTGGACGATTTTTTCCCCGATTTTTTGAAAAAATCATTGACTTTTTTGCCCTGATTTTTTCCCATTTCAAACTACAAAATCGCCAAAAAAATGTGTTTAAAACCTGCAAAAAAACACAAATAAAATCGTGCTGATTTTCGTGCGAAAAAAAACCATGAGACCATAGCTTGTTACTTACTATATGCTTTGATAGATTTTTTTCCAAGCATCCATAGCTTGTTCGAAAGCACCTATTTTAGGCTTTTAGCCATAGCAGCAAGGCAGTGAACTGTTTGATAAAATGCTTTGGTAGACATGTATGAAAAATGTGGTAGCATAGACAAGGCAGTGAATTGTTTGAAAAAAATGCCTCAAAGAAATGTGGTCTCATGGTGATGGAATGCGATGACGAATGCCATGAAAAGCAAATTGCTATGGATTGGCCTTCCATCACTGTGAGACCACATTTCTTTGAGGCATTTTTTCAAACAGTTCACTGCCTTGTCTATGCTATTGCTTACTATTATGCTTTGATAGATTTTTTCAAAGCATCTATAGCTTGTTCGAAAGCACCTGTTTTAGGCTTTTAGCCATAGCAGCAAGGCAGGGAACTGTTTGATAAAATGCTTTGTAGACATGTATGAAAAATGTGGTAGCATAGACAAGGCAGTGAACTGTTTGAAAAAATGCCTCAAAGAAATGTGGTTTGGTGATGGGTCATGACATTCCATCACCATGAAACCATTTTTTGAGGCATTAAACAGTTCACTGCCTTGTCTATGGCTTGTCATGACATTCCATCACCATGAGACCACATTTCTTTGAGGCATTGTTTCAAACAGTTCATTGCCTTGTCTATGCTATTGCTTACTATTATGTTTTGATAGATTTTTTCCAAGCATCCATAGCTTGTTTGAAAGCACCTGTTTTAGGCTTTTAGCAATAGCAGCAAGGCAATGAATTGTTTGATAAAATGCTTTGGTAGACATGTATGAAAAATGTGGTAGCATAGACAAGGCAGTGAACTGTTCAAAAAAATGCCTCAAGAAATGTGGTCTCATGGTGATGGAATGCCATGACAAGCCATAGACAAGGCAGTGAACTGTCCGAAAAAATGCCTCAAAGAAATGTGGTCTCATGGTGATGGAATGCCATGTTCGAAAAAATGCCTCAAAGAAGTGTGGTCTCATGGTGATGACAAGCATTCCATCACCATGAGACCACATTTCTTTGAGGCATTTTTTCAAACAGTTTCATTTCCTTATCTATGCTATTGCTTACAATTATGCTTTGTTAGATTTTTTCCAATCATCCATAGCTTGTTCGAAAGCACCTGTTTTATGCTTTTAGCCATAGCAGCAAGGCAGTGAACTGTTTGATAAAATAAAAAATACTTTGGTAGACATATATGGAAAATGTGGTGGCATAGACAAGGAAATGAACTGTTTGAAAAAATGCCTCGAAGAAATGTGGTCTCATGGAATGCCATGACAATCAAATGCAATAGGCAGCTTCTCCTAGTTATTAGTTAGCAATGTGAAGTAATTGCATAACTACTTAGGTTGACTTTGTAAAAAACTATATTGTACTTGAAATTTTGTCATCTATCAGCATCTAGTTATTAGTTATGCAATGTGAAGTAATGCTTTGAGTTTGAAAGATGTGCAATGCAATGTAATCAGCGAGATGAATCTAAACTACAAAAATCTATTTTCTACAATTCATAGTTAAACTCTTTATTTTATTTTTTCTCTATATCTCTATGCTATGGAAATTCCTTTCAATTTTAAAAAAATAGTTTTTATCTCTTGTTCTACAATTTTTTATGTTTTTTTTAAAATCTGATATTTTCCTGATTTTTTCTCGATTTTTTCAAAAAATCTTATTCTTTTGGTTTGCTGATTTTTTCCCCAAAAGATTTTTGCTGCTATGTTGAAGACAAGCTAGCTAATGAGCATGAGAGTGCCAGTGTTAGTGCTAGTGCTATTGCTAGTGGCATTGTTTGTGGTTCTTCTAATTAACTATGTTGGCGTTTAAATTAGCACCTATGGAGCGCTGATTGTAAACGTTCAGCTATTTCAAATGTTTTGCAACACTTCTTCGTTATTTAAAGAGGAGAAGTCCCTCTCTGCTGGGAGAAATGCGTAAGGAAGGGAAATGTTAACTAAAGTTCCTATCTTTTTATGCTTCAGCGGCAGGACACAAGGGTGCACAAACACAATGCGCTGTAGCTAAGCTTTTCTCTGGTTTCTGCAGATCTCAACTACGACTAACTAGCTTCTATCTATCCAATACCTTCAAGATAAACAGAGCATGAGGGTAAAGGAGCGGGAATGGGTTTGGTTGGATCACCTGAATTCGCCGTCTCCCGAGAATATGACCGAGGCTCTGAACTCTCGGGTACACACCGGGTGAGGTTAGTACAAGCAAACACTCTACACGGTAAACTAGATCTGAGACCTGCCAAGGAGGAGGGACTCCTATCCGAGGTATGGGCTTAGGAAAGAGTTTACTAGAAACAACAAAATCACGATGCCTTGGCCAACGAGCTTGCTAAGGAGGAGGGACTCCTATCCGAAGTATAGCTTGGAAGTCAACACATTAAACAACATCAAACGATAACTGTCAATAACAAATATCCAAGGAGGAGGGACTCCTATCCGAGGAGGGAAATGAGACAAGTTATTAGACACAAGACGTAGACATAACTCAAATAAGATGATCAAAACGCAAGCGCCTTCTGATATTCTTCTTCAATGCTTCATCAACGAACTACAAAAGTTGGGAAAGCAAAGGCACGAAATCATGCACAATTACAATCGTCCAACGAACTCTCATCCAAGAGTGAACAAGTATTCGCTTTCAAAGCTGTTGGCAACAATGGCGCAGCAATTTTGCATAGCAAGTAAAAGTTAAACAAATAATGAGCCCAAGGCTCTTATTTATAGAACTCAAAGGAGTGGGTAACCCCAAAATCTCCTTGAGTTAACAATGAGTTCTTGCCAACCAATTAGAAAGATTTATTCCTAAAAAGGGGGAACAAGCAGTTAACTGGAAAGCTACTTCAGTTAACTGAAAGTAAACAAAGAGTCAACTGGAAACTACTTCAGTTGACTGAAAGCAAACTAAAGGTGAACTTAAATGTAAAGTATCCCTCCAAAATAGACATCCACATTTAGTGGAGATCTAAGATCCACGAATCATGGAAGCCAATTAGACATCCTTAATTAGTGGGATCCGACAATGCATGATTTAAGGAAAGTGGAGTTAAACTTGGAAAGAAGCATCAAGTTAACTCCAACTACATTTAATAGCATCTTGAGTTGACTTGGAAAGAAGCATCAAGTCAAACTCAAGTCTCATAAATGCCACTTGGAGGGGGTATGGCGTCCTTCTTTGGTGCATTTATAATTCGCCACTAATCAGCAGTGTCTCTATCCATTGATTGACTTCATCAGCTTCTGGGGAATTAATGCTTTGTAGAATGATGACGTGGCGTCGTAGCATGACCTCACCCATTGTGAGCTGATTTCCGAAGTCCATACACTGAGATGCTGCCTCTTCAAACTTGGTTGATAAAGCTGCTACCTTAGCCAGCTTGCAACCATCTGGATCATCAAGAAAGGTACTACGGATGACATCCCTGAACTGGTTCTGTACAGTAACCATCTCGACGTATTCTCCTCCCTCACGCTGATATTCCATGCAAGGGAAAGATATCACCAACATTCTTGCGAAGTTGATAATAGTGGCAACTACCCGTCTGTAATCAATCAACTCTACTGAATGAGCGTCATAGGCTTTCACCTTGTACGCCAATTGTTCCTTCCAAGCAAAAAGATGTTGCTTGTTTTCCTCAGAGTATACTGATTGATATGCCAATTGCAAATCTGCAATTGTGCTTTCGTCTTCAAGCCTCCTTTCTGCAATCCTTTGTTCTGACTGCTGGATCTCTGCACGAAGTCCATGTGCTCTATCCCGTAACTGGTATAGGTTTGCCAGTATACATCTACCTTTGAGAACAAACTCTTCCACTTGATCTCTCAAGTGTTTGCCGAATGTTATCAATTGCCGATGATTTTGTTCGGCGGGGAGGTCTAGTAGTCCTGCTGGTAGGGCTGAGACGTTGGGTGTGCCATGTATCAAGCTGGTTATGTAAGACCTCAGTTTCTGATTTTCAGCCTTTAAGGCTGCCTTTTCTTTACCATCCTTTGCCATCCTTTCTTGTACGCTCACCGAAGCTATTCCAAGAAGGTCTGCCTCCACCTGTCGTGTAGTCTTCCCGAGGTTAAGTTGAGACAAAGTATAGTCTTCGACTTGGACCTCGTGTATGCTTTTCTCTACTGGTGGAGCGGCCGTCTCTATGATGATCTCACACTCTGCATTCCTTTCTATGTGAACTTGTTTCTTTAACTTCTTCGCCGACGTGTCTTGTGGGACGTGGTCGAATTCGGTAAAGTCAAGTTCATATGAGGGTTTTTCCCTCTTTCTTCCTAGGAAGCCTTCAAGCCAAATAGAATCTCGGCGAACTTCGCTAGGAGGGACGTGAGGCCCTTGAATGCTAGAAGTGTGAGACTGTGCTGGAGCAATGTCTCTCGGTGGCGAATCCAAGTCGATGAGGACTTGTGTCCGCTGTGATACTGGTGATATTGGTGGCTCTGCTTCCATAACAGGCACCGTTTCTGCTGCTGCTTCTACTGTTGCTGCTTCTACCATTGGCTCAGCCACTGGTTCTTCAACAACTACTGCTGCTGGTTCCTCTGTGATAATTTCTGCTGAATCAGGGGTAGCAGTCTCTACTCTTTGTTCTGGGGCAGCAATACCTGTGATTATTTCAGGACTATGTGTGGCTTTCTCCACTGGTGTCCTCTGTGTTCTAGGCTTCGACATCCTCATCCCTCGGGGAGGATTGCACCATTGCTTCTGCCTGGGCTTCCTTCTTGAAGTGGAAGGTGGTGTAGACTGAACCTGTGGCGGCTCTGTTCTGTGAGGTATCACCTTCCTTGATTTCTTGCTGTCGAGATAGAGTTGGCTATTTCTAACCACTCTACTCGTTCTTTCTTCTATAGAAGTGTCTTCTTTGGCATACCAATCCACTCTCGGGAGCGGTTGGGAGTCAACTGAATCTGCAAAGAATGAGGGGAGAATGACTTCCCCTTCATCGTCGGAGAGGCCCTCAATGTCTGCTGACATAAAATCAGCAATCTGTGAGAGTCTGAATCTGCTGTAGTTCCTTCTTCGCACTTCATACTCGTCTTTACAATTTACCCAATAATCTTCCATAGAAGACTTATGTGACGAGTGTTGCTCAAGGTGTGCTGCATAGAGTCCTCTGGGATCATAGGATCTTCTATCAATGAGATACTTGAGGTTAAACCTCGATGTTTCTTGACTCATCATCTTAGCATCTGCCGCGAATCCACATCTATACAGTCCCATTTCAACGGGAAAGTTAACAGCTGTCTTCCTCTTCAAGCGCAAGTGGATATGAACCTCGGACAACTGTCTCAGGAATTCCATGAAGACTACCCTATCTGAAGGGTATCTTGGTAGCATGGCAGGGTGGCCAATGTAGCCATACACGCGTATGTAGGAGAACGTAGGAAATTGGATGAACCAATCTGCCCAATCCGCCATTGCCTCTCTGGTTGTCTGTGAAATACGCACGTGCATCTCATGGTTAAGCTCACGTATTGTGTGCATAGTGAAGTGATCACTTGTTTTCTTGAAGTGCCTTTCCGCTTGAGTAAACTCAAGACGTGTGAAATGTTCGTGAACCTTCTGCACACCTAAGGTTCCCACATTGTTCAATAACCTGAATTCACCTTGGAAGGCGATCAAGTATACCAGGTAAGAGCACATGTGGAACCTATGAGCTTCCAGATACCCAGTGATTTGTCGGTGGAGTGCGTCACTGATCAAAGTGGCCCAGTCATAGTATTCCCTTCTGCCAATGATTTTAGCGATGACATAGTACATCCATGGCTGAAATTGACGACCATCTTCTTCTCCAGTGATTCTATTGAGTAGAGTGATTAACACTGCGTACTCATCTTTGCATTCTCCTCGTCCCAACGGCTTAGGCAAGTTTGCCTTTGTCACTTTTAGCCATTTTTCGGCCATAATCCTTTGACATTTGTCCTTAGCTGTCTCAAATGCTTTTTCACATTCCGTCAATGATATGACTTTGCTATTAGGATGTGATGGAATATCAAAACATCTTTCGATATCCTGAGGCTTTAAACTGCAAACAATTCTTCCATCTGCTGCTCTGATTTCTCTGGTGGTAGGGTTGTAATGCTTGATACAAGCGATTACAAGCTCTACACTTTGTAGTGTGATGGGAATTGATGTGGCCTGTAGCAACCCGGATTCTTCGATATTCTGCAATGTTATTTGATTCATGCCTTCTAGCTGCTCCAAATCGACCACCGGATTTACTTGGTGCAGATTTGTGTCAACTGTTTTCAGGTAATCATGGAGTAAGACCGTCTTGGTCTCGTATTGCACCTGGGAGTACTGCATCCTGAAAAACTTGAAGATTGACTGTAAGCTTGACCTAGTTCAGATGATTTTCGGAAACCCTTAAAAATAGCGTCCTGCCGAGAAGTATTTTTCCGGAAAAAATCTGGCACATGGGTTTTGTTCGTGCTTCAATGCTGAACAAACCCAGTTCCTCAGAATTTGGATTCTGAAACTTTTTCGGAAAAACCCCCAAAAATAGGGGCAGCAAGTTTGCTGATTTTGGAAAATTTGTCGAGATGGGTTTCTCCGGAAAATGATGCTGAATCTACCCAGTTGATCTGATCTGATGTAGCCTGTTGCTTTTTCTGTCAGATGCAAGAAAACCTAAGACAAGAAGGGAGGAAATAGACAGAAGGTGGATTGGAAGTTTTATCTGATCTTCTTGAAAAAATCTATCTCTGGTCCAATCCTCAAAATAGCAATCCTTTCCTGCTTCAGATCTGGAAGAAAAATGAAGAACTGATGAAAACCTCCTTCAGATCTTTAATGGCGTCCTTGAGAGCTTGTGGCTGTTTTTATCTTTCAACCTGCAATGAAATAATGAAGTGGGACGCCTTCTCCTTGAATATATATGTTTAAGCTTCAGATCCACAAATTTGGGAAACTGACTCAAGCTCAAAAGGTGATTTGGGCTTGATCTAAAGTTTAAAAGGTGATTTCCACCAATCGTGGAGCATTTTAGCCAACTTTAACTC
Organism: Sequoia sempervirens; assembly: GCA_007258455.2. Classification (NCBI taxonomy): domain Eukaryota; kingdom Viridiplantae; phylum Streptophyta; class Pinopsida; order Cupressales; family Cupressaceae; genus Sequoia; species Sequoia sempervirens. The sequence goes on along the minus strand of VDFB02088057.1, from coordinate 33,975 downwards.
AAAAAGCTCTTGACTTTAGTCAACAATTGACCCTTGACTTCTTTTAGGCGTCCCTTTTGGCTTTTGCAAGTTCCTTAAGCATTTTCTCTCCTGAAAACCTTCTGTTTGATCCTGAATCTAGCGCTGTTTGTTGATCCTGAGATGTCGCGGACACATTCACTGTGGAGCTGGATCCAAACTGGAAAGAAGTGCCTGGGAGACTGTATGATAAAAACTGAGTTTAGGGTTCCAAAAGGATGGGCGCCTTTCCCAAGAAAAGGCGCTTTTGCTTATGCCTTAGTGATTTTTCAATCTTCGTTCTTCAGCTTTTTTGAAATGACCTCTCGTGCCTGATTTGGATTTCTCGTTGATCGGAGAGTCAGATGATTTCGCTTGATGTCTCATCAGGTACTTAGCTCTGTTTCGCCAAGAATGACTGTCTTCAGAAAACTTGGATTTCAGTTTGGGGTTCCTTTATCCAAGGGCGCCCTTCCTTGAAAAGGGCGCTTTTTCCTTTTAGCCTGATTATTTTCATCTGGAAAGTTGCCTACTTTGATTCAGATTATCCGTTGACTGCTTTGACAGATGTTGATGCTTGCAGTTGCGTTTACGAGATCTACTTGGGCTGAGAAAGATATCCTGGGAAGCCTTTTGTCATTTATCAGCATCCGGAGGTCAAGAAAGAAGGGCGCCTTTCTTTTGGAAAGGCTCTTTTTCCTTAAAACTTTGCCGTTAACTGTGGTTTCTTGATATTTCCTCAACTGCCTCTTTTTGCTTCGTCAGCAGCTGCTTGTGATCTATTCATCAGATGATCTGGATGTTTGTTTCACTGTTGAGCCAGCAATCAAACGCCGAGAATGACTGCTTCGGATGATCTTACTGATTGCATTTGACCTTCAAAGATCATGGGCGCCCCTGCTTGAAGAAGGCACCTTTTCAATATGTGAGCAATCTCCCCTTCGTAACATCTCCGGAGTTAGTCAAATTTTGACCTTTTTTACTTTCAGGAATCTCCTTCATCAAAAAGCATCTTTTTCGACCTTTTCCGCCATGGTTGCGTCGTTGAAGCTTTTGAAGCTTAGCTTTCAGCACCTGGTACTGGCCAATCTGCCATTAATGGCTATGGAACTCCTAACTTTGTTCCTGAAAAAGAGAAATAGACCCACCACAGTAAAACATGTCTTTTGATGATTCTGACTTGACCAATGTGATCGTGAAGCCTTTTAAGCCTATCAAAATCGTTTTCGATCATTTCTGGGAAGGTCCTATTTTCGGGGGATTTCCCTGAAAATAGGGGAAAAAACCCTAATTTTCAAAATTTCAGAATTTTGCACATGTGTTCCTTGACAGAAACCCATCAAGATTCTATGATTGGTTTGACCTAAAACTGGCTTAACATGGCATTTTAACAAGATTTAGCTCAATTTATACAGAATGCCAAAAAAAATTAATTTTGGGTACAACAAACTAGTACCTACATCATTTAGTATGGATGGTGATGATGATATTTTTGAAGACCCATATGATGATTCTTGATCAGTGGTGGCTGATTGTTGACACTTAACATTTTTATGTTTTAATTTTAATATATAATATATATCATGACATTCAAGTTTGACTAATTGACATTGTAATATTTTTTTATTTTTATGGTGGCATTGTTTATTATACAATATGAATATGATGCTATGTGTGATATTTTGAGCTTAATTACTGCTGCAAATATGTATATTTTTATGATTTTTTATATGTTTTTGTATGGACAAAACCAAAACAAACCCAACCCCCGATTTTTTTGGACCGAACTTGTGAACCAAACCCACAAATCTGAACCCAAACCTGTACCAGAATTGGTAACTTAGTAAACATGTACTATATACATATTGAATGTAGAATAAAATAAATCATAGGAAGGTGTATATGAATGAATAATAGAATTGGGATTTGTATGTGGATCAAAGGGTATGTTCAATAGGACGTTTCCTATCAAGTTGAGAAGTCATTCTCTTGGTATTAATGATGAATAATTAATCATATATTAATCAGGTTTTATTACACTGACTGTGGGGATGTAGATTGATATTATTGTGACTTATGCTCTGAATTTGTTATAGAATAATTGTCCTACCATTCTCTTGAAGAAACAGTATATTTATTTTACTGTGAAGTTTTGTGGGCCCTAGAGCATCCCTGTGTATCCTTTGTTTATAGGATTTGTGCTTATACTTTTGGAAATCTCCCGTACTTCTATTTTCTAGCTATATATTGCTAATCCTTGTTTCGTGCAGGACAGTGGGGATCTGATTTTTCCCTGAAGAAATGAATTGTAGTCTGTGTTTGAACCTTCCATGCTTTCGAAAATAGATGCTTAAGGCAGATATTTTCTTTCTAAATTTGTTGAAGCTTTGCTAGAGGTTGATATTTCCCCTAATAGGTGAGTATCAGTTGGATGCTATTTGATTTGGACAGACTAGCTATGACAGCTATCTTTCTAGTAGTTAGTTGCTTCTTTGTGTCTGGATTTTTGAGTTCTAATGAGGTTGAAGTGCTCCCTTCTGAGCACTTTGTGTTTCCTCTGGTTGGCTTTTTGCCAACTATTGTATTTTCTTTGTGCACTAAGAAGCTGTTGAGCTTTCATCCAGATGAATATATTCTGGCTTCTCTGTGATTCAAAGACTTTGCTATTCTGGGGATGATATTTTATTTCTGGAAGTTGAGATGGTAGTTAGTTGCTTCTTTGTGTCTGGTTTTTTGAGTTCTAATGAGGTTGAAGTGCTCCCTTCTGAGCACTTTGTGTTTCCTCTGGTTGGCTTTTTGCCAACTATTGTATTTTCTTTGTGCACTAAGAAGCTGTTGAGCTTTCATCCAGATGAATATATTCTGGCTTCTCTGTGATTCAAAGACTTTGCTATTCTGGGGATGATATTTTATTTCTGGAAGTTGAGATGGCATTACTGATTGGTTTCATTCTCATTGTCCTGTTATTTCAGATGATTATTTAGTAAATGTAAATCGTCAACAAAGTTAAGAGGTTGCAAAAGGTACCTTTTTTATCAGAGCTGTCTTTTGCTTCTTAAATGTATGTTCTGTTTGGTCAGCTCTACCTCTCCTTTCTTAGCTTGGGTTTCAACTTGGTTTGGTGTCTTTGTTGCCTCCTGTGAGCTCTTTTGTATTGGATTTGTGGTAAAAGCTTCTGCTTCCATTAGTTGTTGATTAATAGATGGGGATAGCTTTGTTAGATCTCCATATTGATAAGAGATTTTGTAGTGAAAAGGGATATTTTTATAATCCAAAGGCTGTTCCCTCATTGTTCCTGTAATCTTCTGTGGGATCATGATTGGGAGGGCCTTTTATAAATTGATCTAGACGCAAATCCTTTAATAATAAAGCACAACTTGTTCTAATGTGGATGCTGTGATATATTTTCCAATGGTATTTTTGATTCTTCAAACATCATTTCTTGCAGGATAAATTTGATGCACGCTTAACAGCAGAATTCAGAAATGAAGTTGGAATGCTTGCTAGAATAGAACATTTGAATCTTGTCAAACTGATTGGGTACTGTGAGCAGGAGAATGAACATATTCTTGTAACTGAGTATGTCCCTAACAGCACATTAAGGGAACATCTAGATGGTATGGTTCATAAGACGATTGTCATTTTTGCTTGATTCTTGAATTTTGGTTTCTTAATTATTTCAAGACAGCAACATTTGTCTTATGTTTAGCACATGGAAGTTTTTGACTCAGTGCTTATGAGTTTCCTACCACAGGGCCTATCCTTGATAGAGTTTGAAGGCTAGTCCTATACATAGATATGGGTCATATTTCACTAATAAACCTAGTATCTTGTTATTAGTTCTTAAGATGAAACACTCCCATATGTTTCAGGTCAACGTGGAACATTCTTGGATTTGTCAACACGCTTGGATATAGCTATTGATGTTTCACATGCTCTCACATACCTCCACCTATATGCGGGTAAAGTTTCATTTGTAGTTATGATTCCAATGGAATGATTTTGTAAAAGTTTTCTCTGTCCACTTTGCATTCAATATTATGCAATGAATCAGAACAGACAGATATGAAGGCATATGTATAGTCTCAGAGTTTTTAAAATTATAAAGCCTGTATAACACTGTGTAACAATGTTTTCCTGGTTATGGATTTAAGAAATTTTGAATACATGATAATACACATGGCCAAGAAAGGGTACTTTAGTAAAGGTGCATTTGTTAGACTGTATGCTTGCAATGGAGATATATTTTTATTTACAGTGCACTTAAATTTGCATCTCAGAGATTTTCAATCTTGTCAGCTGCATTTGCTGTTGTATCACAATAACACCATTTGAAATGCATGTATAAACCCAATTTAAAAGAACATGCTGAAGTATGTAGGGATGTGAATAACGATTACTTGCAGGCTTTCACCAATGTAGCTTGACATTGTTTGTGGAGAATGCTGCATTACAGTCACATTGATAAATATATTTATCTTCTGTAGTTAAATTTAAGAACACTAGCCCATAGATTCTAGAATGCTCATCCTTCTTTTGGTTGATAAATATTTGACCACGTTTTTACATACCCCAGGAATTCATGACTGAGGAGGCTTCAATTGACTGGAGGACTGTAGTGACCATTAAGGAGTATACCTGAATGAATTCCAGAGAATTGGTCCTCGTTAATCTGTTGTTTATATTTCCTTTTTGACATGATTGTCTAATCTGTTACTTTATAATTAACAACTATTTTTCTTTGACATGGCTACCACCTCTTTTCCTTTGAGAAAGATGCTGCCTTAGGGACATTGCGAAGCTCTTGCCTTTGGGTTTTGCTAGAGGTGTTGTCTTTGTTCCAAAATTGATTAAGTAGTTTGGATTAGCAAGGTTCTAAAGTCGGGTACATTTTTTGTTAAATTTAATGATCAGATTAAGTGCACAGAAAATTAATTCAAAAAACACAACACAATACACAGCAGACACCCTGGGAAAACCCTCCTCTCGAGGGAGAAAAACCCAGCCAATAAAATCTCTTATATTATTGATTCTTGAAGAGAACACTTTTACAAATGAGGCCAATAAGAGAGGCCAAAATAATGCACCAACAGATGATGTAATCACAGATTTTATCTCATATAATCTGCTAACACAGAACTGAAGTCTTTATTAACATCACACTGCACATATGATGAACTCACACTGCTCCAAGATGAATTCGCACTTGAGAGAATAAATGAATCGAACTTGACTTGATGATCTTCAGACTTTTCATAACAGATTTACTAATCTGCTCTGCTCCTTTCTTATTCGCACCTTAGACTAGTGGAAGAACAATGTGTATTAGATGATAAACAATGAACAAATGAATGAGTATATATACAAGAGACAAGAAGGAGGACGTGACTTTTCACCACCAAGTCGGCCAGCAAGAAAGAACCTCTTCATAAAAAAGGTCGACCACCAAAGAAATAATATCTTTTGCACCTTGTAAACAAATGAGAGTGAGGTCAGCCTCAACAACTCTTTAAATGATGACTCTTCAATCATAAGCTCGTGCCTCTAGATACTTATAAATTAAATGGCCTCATAGCTAATATTTAATTTATCAAATGATGTAAAGGAGAAGCTGGAAGAAATACGACTGAAGCTGCATTTAAACATCAACATTTTTGAGGTTCATTTGTAGATTACATCGCAGTGTAATAGAGCAGTTGTATGTTGCTACTTAGAGTCATTGTGGAGTGATTATCATTGTTTGCTATAGGTAAGTTGTAGGCTGCTATAGTGAGTTGTTATTGAAGTGATTACCATTGTTTGCTACAAGTGAGCTACAAGTTTCTAGAGGGAGTGATTACCATTGTTTACTATAGGTAAGCTGTAGGTTGGTACAAGGAGTCATTTTTGGAAGTGATCGACTGTTGCTATTGGATAGTGTATGCTAGAACGAATATGCAGCTAGATCATGATTAGAGGAAGGTTTTATGGGAATCTTGGAGATGGTCTGGAACATTGCCAAGACACTTGTGGAGGCAAACAATCTTTTCATCACTTGTTATAGGGAAGTTTTTGAAGATCGCACAGCAAATACTGAGAGGGGGGGAGGCGGGAGGGGTGAATCGGTATTTGAGACTTTTTAAAACTTTAAATCAGATGAACCATATAAATCAGAAAACAGATTCAGCACATTAAGAGCTCTCTAAACACCATAAAAAGATGAACACCAGGATTACGTGGAAAAGCCTTTCGGGTAAAAAACCATGGCAAAATATTGCTTTTATTTCTTCAAAGGGCACCAACCCTGTTTACATATGTGAGCACCAACTCACTGGAAGCACCAACTTCAATTTGTAGAGGCACCAACCTCGAACCAACTGAAGCACCAACTTCAGACTTCAAGTTTTCTTAGAACTGAACACAAAACTTCTTCCTCCCGCACTTAATCACTTCACCCAATTCGGAACACAAGATGCAAACAGCTACTGAGAAACACTTCCCAAATACAATGATTGCCAATGCAATAAGCAGGAATACAAGCTGCTCAAAACATCACTTCACTAAGAGACTGCAAATCAAATTTCTGAACAAAAATCCATGTACTGACATAATTGAATGCTGTTATCTTCCCAAGACAAACTCAGAAAACATAGAAACAGATTGGCTCAGTAGCAATTACCCATGCAATATACTCCACACACAGTCACCCACGAGCATGGTATCTTTAAAGAATCCTTCAGAAAATCAACCTGGTAATTCACAGTGCAGATTAATACTTCAAAAACAAACTTTCACCAAACACTTTCTGCTGACCCACTCTGCCACATACATTCAGACTGAAAATTCTCTGTGAAACATGAACACTGCCATTTCATGAAAACAACCTTCTCACTGTGCCGAAGATATAAATAAAGGGTCCATCACTGAAAAACAGAACTTGTAGCAAACTGATTCAAAACATATATTTTGCATTTTGTTAGATTTTATTCCTTATGAAAGCACATATAGATTCACTTGACTAGCTCAAAATACATCCCACTCAGGATGGTAGCGATAGTCTACTGTTGAATAAAGAACCACAGTCCAGAACACTTTTGAAAGCTTCAACACAGACCAGTCACTGCTTTTGAACGAATTCTGGGTCTGCAATACTTTCAAGAATACTACGGTAGCCTTGCTGAATGCAACCACGATGACTTCAAAACAAGGCGACACTAGCATACATGCTGCTGCTCAATTGAAATGAGAGCATGTATCTGAGTGAATGCTCCTTAAGGCAAAGTCGTGCTCAAAGAAAAATCCCCATCGAACTAGCAGCAACTCTTAACTGTTTTTGTGTAAAACTATATCTTCTTTCTCAGCTCACGACTCCAGCAACTTCTTACTTGAATATTCACAGCTCCATCTGAGAATCAGTGTGAAATATCTCAAGCAGCTCTATTATCACAGAAACTCACGCCTTCCTCAATGAATCTGGTCAGAAACGGTTCCTTCTAAAATGCAGCATTGATTGTCCTCCATTCAAAAGATTTTTGCATGGCTCATAATTTCCTAGCGCATAAGTTCAAGACACACTCGAAGAATAAAATGACGGCATATTTTGCAAAGACAAAAAACATGAACATCAAAACCGACTTCCCTATTTAATTCGCATATGTGGAGTAGGGGATGAAAATGTCCTCAGAAGACACTAAGGCACATAATGACGACTCATTCAATACGCAACTTCACATCAAAAATCTGAGGGTGTAATATTAGAATAAAGCCGCTCAGAATACTCAACCATAAAAAGCAAAGATATATAAATCTCACACCATGTTAGGAGTCACCTCTCTGAAAAATTCGCACCTCCACTCAGAAGTCGATACCATAAGAAGCACCTCCACTCACAAGCCGATACCATAAGAAGCCCGCACATGTTGAGTAAGGAGCCGTTACACAAGAGCGAGCCGTTGAAGAATTTTTTGCAATGATAAAAAGACCACGACCAAAGAGCTGTCTCATATTAAATAGAAGGCACCAAAAATAAACTTGCCAGAATTCAAAAAAAACTTCCCTACTAGGATATAATAAAAGTGCCCAATAAAGAATTTTCTGAAGCCGCCAACAATAAAGAGACCATCGTAGCATAATTTCTGAAGGAGCCGTCCAATATCTTAGCCGTCACACATAATAGAATCAATTCTCTTACCAAAAAAACGCCTCAGGTAAATCACCACACTGCTCTATTAGGATATACAATGTAAATATATGACAAAATCCATTTACACATAGAGCCGCCCATACTCAAATTCGTCTAAAGAAATTCAAAGAAAGTTGATTTTTAAATAAATAAGCCGTTGAAGATGCTGTCGATATAAATTTCAGAAGCCGTTGGAATTTTAAAGCCACCACCAGCACATAAGAATATCGCCTTAATTTAAATTTTGAAGCCGTTTCATTCAAAAGATTTGATATTAACATCTTTTAAATATTTCCAAGAGCATAAGATAATGATGCCATAAGAAATCGAACCTTATATAAAGATTAGACTTTTCAACGCTTTCAAGGAAACTGATTTGGCACATATGATGTGACATGGCAACCCCAACATAAGACTTGGCAAGAGATGCTGACAAAGCAGACAACCAACTAGTTGATGCAGACAACTAGGCAGCAAAAACACAAGACCAAGCAGGTCAAGCAAACATACAAGTAGCTCAACCACACACACAGGCAGCTCAAGTAGGCAACCAAGGAGCTCAAGCTGCTCAAGCACACAACCAAGTAGCTGAAGCAAGCAAACACCTAGCTCAACCTTGAAATCAATGACAAAATTATTCCAACAATCTCCCCCTTTGTCATTAATGGCAACACCATCTAAAAACTCAACCAACACTGCATCTGATAGCGCTCTAGAAAGCTATACTGCATTAAAACCAAGGCTAAAAGCAATCTGCTGATATGAAACAACGCTGCTCCCCCCATCTTATTTCTCCCCCTTTGACATCCATGACAATAAAATCTGAATACCATCTTAAAAGATTATGAAGATCTGATGAATAATGAGCAGCTTTACAAACTAAAAGATACTCAAAAACTCACTCCAAAACTCATTTCCAGAATTCCAAAACATAAGAATAATAATCTGCAAAGCTAAACCAACTTACATAACTGAAACGGGGTTGATAAGATTTAACAGTGAAAACTCCCCCTAAGTCCGAGCACCTTCTCAGAGGTGGAGAAAAGTCATTTCTGACTTCTTTCTTTTGAAATCATCAAGTTCATGAACACTAGAAGCAGCTCCACTAGATTCAACCTTTTCAACTTTATTCTTTTTCCTCCGAACCATTTTAACCTCTTTTGCATCTCCTTCGTATGCATTTTTAAGCTTATCCCACATTGTTTGAGCACTATCACAATGCATGACTTTCACAAATTTTGATTCTGACAATCCACACAAAATAGCATTCATAGCCTTTGCGTTGCATTCAAAAGCTCTCTTTTCATCAGCAGTAGATGGAGGATGTTGAGGGGGTGTGTAACCAGACACCACGCTGTTCCAAACATCAAAACCTAGAGACATCAAGTATGTTCATATTCGAACACCCCAAAAAGCATAATTGGTACCATTAAATAGAGGAGCCCTATTCGTTGCTAGTCCTTCCAGAGCATTCATTCTGTGACCACACAGAAACAACCTTCAAGCTTTTAAGCTTTTGGAGAAGGTATTGGCTTTGATACCAATTGAAGATCGCTTAACAAATACTGAGAGGGAGGGGGGTAAATCAGTATTTGAGACTTTTAAAAAATTTAAATCAGATGAACCATATAAATCAGAAAACAGATTCAGCACATTAAGAGCAACATAAACACCATAAAAAGATGAACACCAGGATTACGTGGAAAATTTTGAGTAAAAAACCACGGCAAAATATTGATTTTATTTCTCCAAAGGGCACCAACCCTGTTTACATATGTGAGCACCAACTCACTGGAAGCACCAACTTCGATTTGTAGAGGCACCAACCTTGAACCAACTGAAGCACCAACTTCAGTGTTGCTGAAGCGCCAACTTCAGACTTAAAGATTTCTTAGAACTGAACACAAAACTTCTTCCTCCTGCACTTAATCACTTCACCCAACTCGGAACACAAGATGCAAGCAACCACTGAAAAACACTTCCCAAATACAATGATTGCCAATGTAATAAGCATGAATACAAGCTGCTCAAAACATCACTTCACTAAGAGACTGTAAATTAGATTTTTGAACAAAAATCCATGTACTGACATAATTGAATGCTGTTATCTTCCCAAGAAAAGCTCAGAAAACATAGAAACAGATTGGCTCAGTAGCAATTACCCATGCAATATACTCCACACAGTCACCCACGAGCATGGTATCTTCAAAGAATCCTTCAGAAAATCAACCCGATAATTCACAGTGCAGATTAATACTTCAAAAAACAAACTTTCACCGAACACTTTCTGCTGACCCACTCTGCCACATACGTTCAGACTGAAACTTCTTTGTGAAACATGAACACTGCCATTTCATGAAAACAACCTTCTCACTGTGCCTAAGATATAAATAAAGGGTCCATCACTGAAAAACAGAACTTGTAGCAAACTGATTCAAAACATATAACCTTTGCATTTTGTTAGATTTTATTCCTCATGAAAGCATAAATGGATTCACTTGACTAGCTCAAAATACACCCCACTCAGGATGGTAGTGATAGTCTACCGTTGAATAAAGAACCACAGTCCAGAACACTTTTGAAAGCTTCAACACAGACTAGTCACTGCTTTTGAACGAATTATGGGTTTGCAATACTTTCAAGAATACTATGGTAGCCTTGCTGAATGCAACCATGATGACTTCAAAACAAGGCGATACTAGCATATATGCTGCTGCTCAATTGAAACGAGAGCATGTATTTGAGTGAACGCTCCTTAAGGAAAAGTCGTGCTCAAAGAAAAATCCCCATCGAACTAGCAGCAACTCTAACTGTTTTTGTGTAAAACTATATCTTCTTTCTCAGATCACGCTTCCAACAACTTCTTACTTGAATATTCACGGCTCCATTTGAGAATCAGTGTGAAATATCTCAAGCAGCTCTATTATCACAGAAACTCATGCCTTCCTCAATGAATCTGCTTAGAAATGGTTCCTTCTAAAATGCAACATCGATTGTCCTCCATTCAAAATATTTTTCCACGGCTCATAATTTCCTATCGCATAAGTTCAAGACACACTCGAAGAATAAAATGATGGCATATTTTGCAAAGACAAAAAACATGAACATAATGACGACTCATTTAATACGCAACTTCACATCAGAAGACACCAAGGCACATAATGACGACTCATTTAATACGCAACTTCACATCAAAATCTGAGGGTGTAATATTAGAATAAAGCCGCTCAGAATACTTGACCATAAAAAGGAAAGATATATAAATCTCAAAACATGTCAGGAGTCGCCTCTCTGAAAATTTTGCACCTCCACTCACAAGCCGATACCACAAGAAGCCCGCACATGCTGAGTAAGGAGCCATTACACAAGAGAGAGCTGTCGAAGAATTTTTCGCATTCATAAAAAGACCACGACCAAAGAGCCCTCTCATATTAAATAGAAGGCACCAAAAATAAACTTGCTAGAATTAAAAAAAAAACGTCCCTGCCAGGATATAATAAAAATGCCCAATAAAGAATTTTCTGAAGCCGCCAACAATAAAGAGACCATCGTAGCATAATTTCTGAAGGAGCTGCCCAATATCTTAGCCGTCACACATAAGAGAATTGATTCTCTTACCAAAAAGATCACCTCAGGTAAATCACTGCACTACTCCATTAGGATATACAATGTAAGTATATGACAAAATCCATTTACTCATAGAGCTGGCCCATACTCAAATTCGTCAGAAGAAATTCAATGCAAGTCAATTTTTAAATAAATCAAGCCGCTGAAGATGCCGTCGATATAAATTTCATAAGCCATTGGAATTTTAAAGCTGCCACCAGCACATAAGAATATCGCCTTAATTTAAATTTTGAAGCCGTTTCATTCAAAAGATTTGATATTAACATCTATTAAATATTTCCAAGAGCATAAGATAATGATGCCATAAGAAATCGAACCTTATATAAAGATTAGTCTTTTCAACGCTTTCAAGGAAATTGATTTGGCACATATGATGACATGGCAACCCCAACATGAGACTTGGCAAGAGATGCTGACAAAGTAGACAAGCAACCAGCTGATGCAGACAACTAGGCAGCAGAAACACAAGACCAAGTAGGTCAAGCAAACATACAAGTAGTTCAACCGCACACACAGACAGCTCAAGTAGGCAACCAAGGAGCTCAAGCTGCTCAAGCATGCAGCCAGGTAGCTGAAGCAAGCAGACACCTAGCTCAACCTTGACATCAATGACAAGATTATTCCAACAGTTTTTATTATGATACCAGTATTGGTTTGGAAGCTGTTTAGAATAGAATAATAATAACAGAAGGATGTTTTGTTCTTTGGTGGCCATTGACTTCGAAAGAGGCCATGTTTGTTGTTTTAACCCACATGGGCAGTGATAGGGCAGCAAATGCAAGATGATGCACGTTGTAGTTCATTTACAACCACTATCATTGGTTTCATGGGGCCATGGCTGCATATGCATTCACAATGACTGATCAAGTGTTGCTATCCTTCGTTGAAGGCTTTGAGGGCTGGTAAAGTGATTGGAATTCCATAGGGATAATTGGATGGTGGAGCACTAACAAGACTGATTGTTGCAATTCTAGAGCAACTGATTCATCTCCCATCATTGCAAATGTAGAGGTGTATAAAAGGGATCAAATACTTTGTTTTGAGGTTTGGTTGGCATATGAAAATACATTCATATTGGCGTGTTGAAAGACAGACAGTTTCTGGATAGTGCAAGGAACTGTGCAAAGACAGGATAGTTGCATTTGTTGCTGTACAAACCCAGCAAGGCCATTGTTATTGCATGATCTCCATGTAATAACATTGTGTAGTGAATGAGATGCTAGATGCATACCTATTGGAGTTTTCTACCCTTATTGGTTTTCTGATTTCTGTAGGGAAAAACTATGGCATAATATAATTGACCTCTTGTGTTGTGCTCTGCTAATTTTTTTTTTTTTCCAGCTGTTTCTTTTATTGTTTAGGCAAATTAATACTGCTACAAGCATGAAAAAAGCCATTAGAGCAGATTGTTAAGAGTGTAGAATAGTGCTGACATTGAAATCCATGGTTGATGAATCATTAGGGCTATTAATCCAATGACTTATGGATCTGTCTTTAAAACATTATGTATTCCAAACACTAGCCTCCATCCATCTGCTGCACTAGAATTATTGTCTTCTTTGGCTTCATGAAAAGTTAAGAGAGTGAACGTGACATTTGAGGTACATGGCATGAGGATTGATAATCCCAAAGGTCATATCATTCTGATTATAGAAAATTTCCACCATTGCTCCACAAAATTGATATATTTTTTTGCCCTGGGAGGTTCTCCTAAGGTCCTTGTTTTCATATTACAAGCTTCATAACTTTTACCATCTAGAATAGTGACCCCCCCTGGATTTGAGTCCATTAGAGTGGGAGCACAAAAAAATACCAACTCAAACTTTGATGTACCCTCACAATCTTTTAGTTGCTTAAGTTATTTGGAAAAACAGACTCGTTTTGCAAACATTGTGTCTCCCAGAAGTTTCCGTTCTTTAAACACTATCATTCATAATTTGAAGTTTAGAAAATTTGGGAAAACTTAAATTTTTTAGTTCCTGATTGTGTCAAGTGTCATATGCTGATTTGTTTGGCGTAATTTGTTAAATGTACATTGTTTGTGTAATCAGAGAGTGCTGGTAATTCAAAAATTGAATTTACCTCTATCAGAACTGTGAGGTCAGATAGTATTTTTTTACTCAAGTACAACAAAACATATTACTAACTTGAGTATTTCAAGTACATAACAAAAGATTATTCACACTATGCTGAAATGAATGCTAATATCTACCATCCCTTGTAGACTTGTTGATATTGTTAGTTTTATGATCAGATTAGAGACACAGATTTTAATTCAAAATAATCACACAATAACACAGCAGATACCCTGGGAAAACCCTCCTCTTGAGGGAGAAAAACCCAGGAACAATATATCACTTATATATTGAATGTCACAAAGAATATCTCCTTTACAAAGGGCCGATAAGAAGGCCAATAAGAAGCACCCCAAACAGATGCAAAAACACAGTAACAGAATGATGCAATCTGCATGTAGTAGACTCAGACTTCTATAGAAACTCAAACTCCTCTTGATGACAAATTCGCACTTGTAATGAATATGGAATGGAATGTGTGTATGTGAATCATTGAACAAAGAAACATATCGAACATATATACAAGTGGAGGGAGAGAGTCGCATCCCTTGATCCTTCATGTCGGCCTCCAATCAAGAGATATAATCTCTAAATGAACGCATCTCTTCATAAATGAGGTCGGCCTCATATAATAGCAATTATTAATTGTCTCTCAATGAAATCGCATCCATTAAAGTATATGAAGTTGGCCAAGGAGAGATCGCACCGCTTCATTAAATCATGCCTTCAAAAGTCGTACCATTTCAAGAAATGTAATCTCGCAATTCAAATAGCCGTTAAGGCTATCATTTGAATTGCCTTAAGGAGACGAAGAGCATTGGAAGTAGCAGCCCGACGCTACACTATAACATCAACACTCCCTCTCAGCTAGGGAGGATACTTCCAGTTGCATAAGACATATCACCTCATCGTGATTTCTACCACAATGGCTACACCCATATGTGGAAAGGAAAGATATCACCTCATCGTGATATCTACCACAATGGCTACAACCATATGTGGAAAAGAAAGATATCACCTCATCGTGATATCAAATATCACCTCATCGTGATATCAACCATAATGGCTAAAACCATGTATGGTATGTACAAGTGTTCATCACTTACGTGATGTTGTCACCTCAGCGTGATGTTCACCATGGCTCTCCCAGAGGGTGAAATGGAAGTACAAGAAAATCATCATGGACTCTCTCTCATGATGTTGTCATGGAGTCACACACATGACATCCACCATGGCTCTCCTAGAGGGTGGAAACAAGGGCTTTCACCTCAAATCTCAAAGAGAAATGCATTAACAAGGGCTTGCACCTCAAATATTTCTCAAAGAGAAATGCATTAAAGAGGATCACTGATACTGAGACTCCTTCTTAGCTAGGGCTTGATTCTCCATCATACCAAGCTTGTCTCGAAAGTACACAAACTTTATCCTGGAGAGAGGTTTGGTGAGAATGTCTGTCGTCTGCTCATCAGTGGTGATATACCTCAACTGAATTGCTTTCCTCAATACCATATCTCTAATATAGTGGAATTTGATCTCCACATGCTTAGTTCTGTCATGAAACACAGGGTTGACAGAAAGCTTCACACAACTTTGGTTATCACAATGAATGGTAGTAGGCTCCATTGATTGTCGAAACAATCCTGCAAGGAGCTTTCGAAGCCACACTGCTTCTCGAGCTGCCACACAAACTGCAATATACTCGGCCTCAGCTGTACTCAGTGCCACCGAAGACTGCTTCCTGCTCCACCAGGATATCATCTCAGACCCCAAACTCAAGCCATATCCAACTGTGCCACGCAAGTATCTCAGGATATGCCTTGCTGCAAGTAGAAGTATTTTCCTTGGTTCACACATGAACTTGACAAAATGCACTTACTTCAATCCATGGTCTAGTATAGATACATCAACGATCCAATCAACTAACTGTACATAGTAGGATCCACCAGATCTGAACTAGTTGCAGCGTCCTTAAGCTTCTGAAAATTGGTTTCCATAAACCAACATAAAGAACCAAGATCAACTAGATTACCATCTTCTTCATGTTCAGTAGGCTCCCTCTGAATCTTCAAGCACTTGCATCAACCTTATGACCTCTTTGTCCAAGATTGCTTGCAACACTTGCCTTAGATAAATGTTTCCCAGCGCACACCTCGGGTACTGTAAAGAGTTCTGGATTGTCCTTCTCGACCTCATCTCAGATCACACTATTCTAAATAGGTTTGTAGAGCTACCAATATCAAATCCAGATGACTGTCTTGTGCAATTCTGATCTCAATAGCAGAAGAGGTCTTTAAAGGATTTAACACTTGGCCTTGCAACACTGCAACCTTCACTTCTTCTCAGTGAGTCACAGGACTCCCTCTTGATCCCTGCTTCAGAGATTGCAAAGAAGACTTTTGGAAGTGAACTCCCTCTAGCCACCAACTCAGACCTAAGCCTGCAAGTTGTGACTTCATGCTTGGTCATTTCTTTGGTTGGCATGACTTCCTTACAAGATGCCTCAAGCTTTTCATCACTAAGCAATCTCTCATCACCTTCTTGCTCCTAGAAATGTTCTGAAAGCATTTTAGAGAGAGATTACTAACAGTTTATAATTATCCAAAGAAATATCAAGGCTAGAATCATACAAGGTTTACTGTCTCAGGTTATAGCATAAATACACAAGAATTTATGAACAATATTAAAACATGAATAAATAAATCAACCTAAAAGAGAAATATATCAAAAGATTAGAATGAAGGAATAAAGAAACTTATCTTTGTTGATTCTGATACATTTTGCTTTCATCTTTTCTGCTCTCAGAAGTGCTAATCTTAGCACAACAAAAGATAATCTGCTCAAGTCAGATTTTTTAGATGCATAAAGCAACCAACATATACAACATAGAATCAGGGCTCTCAAGACACCATCATAGTCCATGCACAAAAGAGAATTTTATTGATGTGATCAACCAATCACATTTGAGATTGCAGTTCTCTTTTCATCTCGGAGTTCACACTCAGAAATCTTCACAATTAGCATGAACATCTCATAATGAATGAAAGGTGAAACCAAAGGATCTCATCCAGGGATCACAAATCAAGAGAAAGACAACACGATTTACTACACACAAGATTAAACAAACGATGTCAGATCTGCACAACTTAGCAGACTGATTTTTCAACTTAAGAGAAAAAGAATACAAGAGTACAAACAAAAGATACTTATCTCTTTCTGTTAGTACACCACAAACTTCACATTGCTCAAAAAAATTGTTTCTCCTCTCAAGAGCTCATCTTAACTCAGAGTTAGAGAAATTTTCAGCTCACAAGTCATATATAAAAAAAATGAAATACTTATCTTGTTATTTGGTTGCAGCCATTTTGCAACTTGATCACGTAGCTCGACCTGTCAACAGTTGAGCTCTTAATTGCAAGGTCGTAGGGATCATTGATGTCCATCATGACTGCAAGGACTTATATTGTTCTCCAGATTATGCCAAACCATGCCAACACTAATCTCTGCCAATAAGCCCGAATTTTCCAGATAATCATGTTCTTCATTTACGGACATGAAGCAAACACCCAGGCAGCACCACACTTCTCAGAAATACATGCATACTTCCGAACCCCCAATAATCATATGCTTGAAAATAAGCCTAGCTCCAAGGCGTTAACATCTTGAATATTGACCAACTAGACGACAACCAATATATAATGATGCCGCGTGCAATTTGAGAATGACGATGTCGATATCGAGCTTCGCCCTTTCAGTGGTGTCACTCATAATCAAAAAAACTCCTGAAGACTCTACGCACAGAGCTTGGAAGATAAGATCGCCTACTCCCTTGGTTACATCACTTGGCTCACTTGGAATCGTCTGTAGTTGTGAATAGGCACGATGAAGTGAAGTGCGGACACCATGCGTCGCTCCGTGCTCTTGTCGCGATTTGGAGGGTAGTCGCTTGCCTTTATGTGCGTGGCTGGCTTTGTAGATGATGATGGTGAACTCCTAGCAAGACGCTGGTCAGAGGATACTCAACTCAGGTCCCGAAGCCTTCAGTCGTGTGCCCCTGAGACATCTCAAAACGATAACAATTAGTGGCCGATCCACACTAACATGCTTTTGAGATCACCACACTCTGGCGGATGGCATGTTTCCGGAATCATCATTGAATGCCAACGATTTAAGGTAGACACCAACTGAAGATTATATTATTCTTGATACTCCTTCAATCAGACGGACGCCGAAACTTCATGGGAAAGATAAATAAAGATAGCCGTCCACAAATGAAATGCTAGACAAGACAATGATATCTCATATATCTGCTTGAAAGATCTGGGCATACGAAGAAGAAGGTCCTTCCCTGGAGACTGAACAACATAAGAACTTGACAACCCGTCCAACATTGAAGATGCGATTCTTAGTCCAATCTGATCAAGACTTTCCTTAACCCGCTCTGATACCATGTTAGTTTTATGATCAGATTAGAGACATAGATTTTAATTCAAAATAATCACACAATAACACAGCAGATACCTTGGGAAAACCCTCCTCTTGAGGGAGAAAAACCCAACAACAATATATCACTTATATATTGAATGTCACAAAGAATATCTCCTTTACAAAGGGATGATAAGAAGGCCAATAAGAAGCACCCCAAACAGATGCAAAAAACACAGTAACAAAATGATGCAATCTGCTTGTAGTAGACTCAGACTTCTACAGAAACTTGAACTCCTCTTGATGACAAATTCGCACTTGTAATGAATATGGAATGGAATGTGTGTATGTGAATCATTGAACAAAGAAACATATCGAACATATATACAAGTGGAGGGAGAGAGTCGCATCCCTTGATCCTTCATGGCCTCCAATCAAGAGATATAATCTCTAAATGAACGCATCTCTTTATAAATGAGGTCGGCCTCATATAATAGCAATTATTAATTGTCTCTCAATGAAATCGCATCCATTAAAGTATATGAAGTTGGCCAAGGAGAGATCGCACCACTTCATTAAATCATGCCTTCAAAAGTCGTGCCATTTCAAGAAATGTAATCTTGCAATTCAAATAGCCGTTAAGGCTATCATTTGAATTGCCTTAAGGAGACGAAGAGCGCTGGAAGTAGCAGCCCGACGCTGCACTATAACAACAACAGATACCCCTGTTAACACTCTGAAATATCCCGAACCAATTTTATACCGATGTTTTGCAGATTTTCATAGTATCATTACTGAGGCATTTCGTCAAACAATTTTACATCAAGCTGTTTTCAAAGAATTTCCACTTGTTTTGAAAATAATTATCAGAGCAACAATATCCCAATGACTTATAATGCCAACAGCATTATCAATACAATTATTAAGCTCAATATAGCCACAGATAAACTTTTTCCAGAACTGTAATAATGCTGATACAGTTTCCAGGAAATACTTGACAGTGTATAAATTTCAAATATCACTCAGAAATTATTAATAAATATTTGCTGACCTTCCAAACTACAGTACAACATGGATTTGGAGTGGTGATATCAACCTTAACTAGTGGTACGGCACCTCCATCATGGTATGGCTGATGAGAATGGGTGGCGGCTCCTTATTTATCCTAACCGCTGACTTGGAAACTCCTTTAATTTCTGCGTTAGACTTTTCCAAGTCTTCAATTCCTGTTTCATTCTTTTTCTCCTTCAATCTTTGACTTTTCTTGAGTCCACGCCACTCCTCATTGGTTTCCCTTTTGGTATGGTCCTTATTTATCCTAACTACTGACTTGGAAACTCCTTTAATTGCAGCGTTAGACTTTTCCAAGCCTCCAATTCCTGTTTTGTTCTTTTTCTCCTTCATCTTTGACTTTTCTTGAGTCCACGCCACTCCTCATTGGTTTCCCTTTTGGTACAGCGCTCACATTAATAGCTGCGGCTCCTCTTGAGGTGTATAGCTCCATAAAAAGGCTATGCTAGGTTTGTAGAGGCTAAGAAAAAGCCCTAATAATCTTCAACAATCCCTCTTCTAATAGTATGGTTAACATTTAGCATGCAGCTATAGGTAATAAAGGGTATGGCTGGGAAGTATGCACTAGTACAATAGATATATAATATTTATTTTCCTTTTCCTCTCGCAACTCTTCGAATTTGATATCATAAATTATATGCAACCACTTCCACAGATAATCCATTGCCCGATTCGGAAGAAAAATAATAAATTTCCATTTGCCTACAAACCTTCGGAAATTTATGCATTGCAATTTTTAAATCTCCTGCATAGAACCTAGGTGATTTTACTAGCAACCATCTAGGGTAGGTCTTCCACTACTGAAACCGATTTCCCTGGGGTTTTCGTCCTAGGGTTTTGCTCCTCAAGAAGTTCTCAAAATCCACAATAAAGAAATAAAATCTAGCATATGCAAATGAGCTAATATCTTCTTTTGTTAAACCCAAAGAACTTTCCCAAAGGCCTTTTCAAATTCCTGCCTCTTAACGATTCATTAAGCTCAAATAAAGTGACCCTTTTAATTTTTCTTATAACTTTCACTTTAGTCACTTTAATAAATTAACTAAAATAAGTTATTTGTAAAATGTTACTTTATTGGACAACTTAAAATAATTAATTTGATCTATTCCCTTATTGCTCGACTTTAGCCTACAAGAATAAAGTAGGCTAAGTGTCATCTCTGACTACTTGGAAGGGAACATTATTATCCTACCTTCCCTAAAATTGTTTGCCCTCAAGCAATTGTAGATTGGGATGTTGCAAAATCTATTCACCCTCCCAAGTGGGCATCCTTAATGGGCAAGTCTCTCCATCTATTGAGACACTCCTTAATCACTTTGCTCCTCAATCTCTTTTCCTTGACATCTAGAACCTTATCATGAACCAAAACCAATTTTCCCTCCTCATCTAAAGGTGGAAGCTTAGGTGAAGATGTGATGTGCTGTCCCTGTTCCTTTTTAAGACAAGAAATGTGGAACACATTATGAATCTTGCTATTCCCTGGCAATTCTAACTCATAAGCCACTGCACCTATCCTCCGAACAATTCTGTAAGGGCCCTAGAAACGAGGTTTCAACTTTTCCACACCACTGTTCTTCAAAGAAGATTGTTTGTAGGGCTGAAAGTGCAAAAAAACTAAGTCACCCACCTCAAAACTTCTCTTAGTTCTATGCTTGTTTGCACATATCTTTTGCTGATTTTGGGAATTCTTTAGATTGTCCTTAAGTGTCCTAAGGATGTCCTAGTTTTCTTGTATCCAATCTTTAGCCTTAGGCACTCTGCTATCACCAAAAGCTAAATCCACAAATGTTGGAGCATCATATTTGTACAAGGCTATGAAAGGATTCATCCCAATCGATATATGATAGGTGGTATTGTAACAATGCTCACCCAAATGCAACCACCAAATCCAAGCTTTCTGTTCCCTTGCAACATAGTTATGTAGATATCTTTCCACCCATTTATTCACAATCTCCGTTTGACCATCTGCGTGAGGGTGGTAACTGGTGCTTGGGGTCAATTTTGTGCTAGCCAATTTGAACAACTCCTGCCAAAAGACAATTAGAAACCTATTGTCCCAATCGCTAACTATATTCTTTGGCAATCAATGGAGTTTGAACACCTCTTTGAAAAACAACTTTGCAACTTGCGGTGCCTTATACTCCATTGAAATGGCAAAGAAATGTGCAAACTTGGTCAATCGATCAACCACTACAAAAATACAATCTTTGTTTTGTACTTTCGGTAGACCTATAATGAGATCCATAGATATACTTTCCCACTTTTGCTTAGGAATAGGTAATGGCTGTAACAAACAACAAACCCATTGGGAAAGTGAGTTGTGACTTGTTTTGCAGGCAAGTCATGTACTGACGAACATGCCGCAAGACATCATCTTTGAGACCCTTCCATGAGAATCTCTCTAACCTGATTGTAGGTTTTGAAGTACCTTGGATGTCTTGCAAGAGGGGTATCATGAATAGCTCTCAATTTTTTTTTTTCTTAAGCTTCAATTCAGGAACTAAGTAAATCTTGTCCTTGTAGTAGATGATATCATCCACCACTCTGTATCTATCATCTTGAACCTTACCATCCATCAATTCTCATGCAAAAGTGTTCTTGGAATACTCAACTAGGAGATGAGCCTTCCAATTAGTTGAAATCTTTGTTGAGGAGCAAATAGCAGGTTTTCTAGAAAGTGCATCTGCGACAACATTCTTCTTTCCCTTCACATATTCTATATCAAAATCATATGCCTTTATTTTACTCACCCACTTCTACTATCTCTCGTTCAAATCCTTCTGCTCCAAGAAGTATTTTAGGCTATTGTGATATGTTTTTACAACAAATTTTCCACCTACCAAGTACTGTTTGAACTTTGCCAACACATGCATGATGGCAAGAATCTTCTTATCATAGATGGAATATAATCTCTCCACAACTTAGAGCTTCTTGCTCTCATATGCAATGGGGATCTTGTTCCACATCAATACTACTCGAAGCATCACACTCCAAAACAAAGGGCTAAGAGAAGTCTGGTAACACCAACATAGGGCAAGTACTCATTACCTCCTTAAGTTTGTCAAATGTGCACCAAGCCTCATCTGATCACCTGAAAGCTCCTTTCTTTGTAATATTTGTGAGAGGTGCACCAAGCTGTAAGAACCCCTTCACAAACCTCCTGTAGTAGCTGCAAAGGCCATAAAATCCCCTCAACTTTGTCAATGTCTTTGGCGGGGGCCAATCCAGAATGGCCTGAATCTTCTCCTGATGAACGTGGACTCCTTTTGCACCAATCACATGCCCCAAATAAAGAATCTTTGTCAACCCAAATTCACACTTAGAAGCTTTTGCAAATAGTGACCATGCCTCCATGATGCCCAACACCTCATCAAGATGCCTAATATGGTCCTCCCAAGTCTTGCTGTAAATGAGAATATCATCGAAGAATACCAAAAGGAATTTCTGCACTTGCTTGTTGAAGATGTGATTCATGCAATATTGGAAGGTGGCAGGAGCATTGGTCAAATTGGATGGCATGACAAGAAACTCGTAGTGCACATAATAGTTGAAAAACTTGGCCTCGACAATAACTTGGCAGGCCCAAATTTTTTGAAAACTCAAGACTCGGAAAAAACTCGGGGAAAAACTTGGCAATAACTCGGCAAATTTATCGAACATTTGAAAATGCACAATTTTTTAAAATATTCTTCAAAAACACACATATAAACTGAATTTGTAGAACATATTATTGATTTCATCATATATAAATCGAAATTAGAGTTTAATACATATCAATCATCAATGTATCAACTGATTTCATCATATATAAACCAAAATTAGAGTTTAATACATATCAATCATCAATAAATGTCAATGAAAGCAAAGATTACTTATATTGATATTTGATACTCACCATCATGACATAAACAATAAACAATAATCACCTAGAGGCAGCAATTGGATCGGGGATGGAAATGCCCTGGGTCCTATTATTTAAACATGGCATTGGGGTGCTTGGAGATGGCTATATTTTCAATCAATTGATAAAACTTTGGTCCACATAGACATCTTAATCCTTTTTTTCATTTCACTTCTTGCTAGTACATCATTGTGCTTTGACAAAAAAAATTCTGCTAGAAAAAACCTGTATATTTTCATGCAAAAAATAGAAGATTACAAGTCCTAGTGTATTCCTTCAGTTTTACTAGCTCTTGTCAACCAAACACGAACCGTTTAAGAAAGTAAGCAACACAATGTATATGATATATAAGAAACTTCTATAGGAAGTTTTCCATGTTTCAAGGGAAACTTCCATGAGACGTATAGAGACATGAAGAAATTTCATCTGAAGTTTCCCGACTCCTGACATCTGGAGATGTCCTCACATGTGTATCCTAAATGTGTCTTCAATATGGGAGATGAGTAACAGAGGTCTGGGTATGAGTCTTCCAGTAACTATGATATTGTCCTTCTAGTGTGTCCATTAAGAGAGGACTTCTACTTTTCCCTATTTAGTTGATATATTAGAGATCTTTAATCAGTGTACACAATTTTCAGTTTTGACTTGACAAAATCTCTAGATTGGTATGTTTGTTTTGCTTTAATAATGTTGAGTTGGACACAAGTCAATCAAAGGAAGTCTTCTGGGTCTAACTGTTTATTATTCTGATTGTGTTCGACAGACCAGCCAATAATTCATCGAGATGTAAAATCTTCAAACATTCTCTTGACTGAAAATTTTAGGGCAAAGGTGGCTGACTTTGGCTTTTCCAGAACTGGCCCATCAGAAGCAAATGAAACTCATGTTTCAACACAAGTTAAAGGAACAGCAGGTTACCTTGATCCTGAGTATCTGAAGACTTACCAGCTAACGCAGAAAAGTGATGTTTACTCGTTTGGAATTTTACTAATAGAAATTCTCACTGGGAGACGTCCTATAGAGTTGAAAAAGGATATTGAGGAGCGTATCACTGTCAGATGGGTAAGATATTGAACATATTGTGAGAATTATTTTCATTTGATTTGGGAATGCCACTTTGAGATACACTTGTTATTTTTACTTTTCATCATTCTGAAGTAGCATATTCATTTTGGCAGTACAGATATATTCTTTCAGTACATATAACTTGATTATTGCATTCTATTTATGTTTTCTCTATCATAACACTTGATACTTGGCATTTTTCAGGCATACAAGAAGACAAATGAAGGGAAGGCAATTGAAATATTGGATTCCAGATTAGTACGATTCCCTGGAATAGATGTGGTAGCAGAAGAGATGTTTGAATTAGCATTTCAGTGTTCTGCCCCAACTAGATCAGACAGGCCAACTATGAATCAAGCAGGAGAACAACTTTGGGCTATAAGGAAAAACTATCAGACATTGAAGTCAGAAGCTAAACCTGATTGTAATTAGTTATTTTTATTTTTGGTCACACTGCTAAAGATTCCAATGTCCTTAGCCCTGTTCAAGGGTTTGGCAGCAATTATTTCTAAAACACTATTTGGTTGTACTTTGTTTGGAGTTAAATTGGATTGCTTCAGCAATGGTCCCTAGACAGGTGAATGCTGAGTACAGATGATTTGTGCAATATGAATGACATCTCAAAGAGTTCAAAAGCATTAGAATAGATTCAATAGAATCATTGTAGATGTAATTGTTGCCAAAACTGCTATTGCACATTAGCCATTTCTGTATCGAGATAAGGAAATGGAATGGTAGATGATACGTGGTACGGCAAAACCAAAAGCCTAGCTCAAGTTTGTGTAAAAATAAACTGCAGTTGAGTAATTGTTTGAATAGGATATAAATAGGTTAGTGAGAATATGATAACCTTGTTTAAATCAAGTTTGATGCACTTGGTTTGTTTAAAGGTGTTATTTGTCTTTTATGATGCAACTCTGGAGATCAATTTTGCTAGAGTAAAAAATAAACTTCTTGCTGTTTTGCACGCCATTAAAATCAGTGTTGCATGTGACAAAACAGAGCAAAATGGATTAAAATTTTAATTTGAACATTGTGCTTCTCTCCTAGGATAAGTACATAGACTTTTTGACTGAAAATTTGATCAATCCTTCAGTAATTGTTTTTTGTGTTTAAGGCTCCCTGGAGCTCTTTGGAGTGCTTAGGATGTACATTAAGGAGCTGCAGCATTACACCAAAGGAGGAGGTAATTTACTAATTTGAAATTTCCAATCTGTCATGGCCATCAATTGAGGAATCCAACAACAAAAGATCATACTATATTGCAATGACAGCTTGTCCCTATCTGCGAAGCATTAATTCCTCGTTAAGTTTCCTCCATTTTTTTACGATGAAGTCATCTGGTTGGCCATTGCTGAAGGGAAACAAAACTTGTGCAATGTGGGTGATATTTTAAGGATCTTACTTTGAATTCTGTAGTTGATACAATCAATGCACTGTGACAATTACAAAACACTTATACAAAGATGAAGTGACTCTAAAATAGCCACTGTCTGGAAATAAAAACACGAGTCTTTCTGTCTCTTGGAACTCTGTGTAAACAGTAAAAGTATACTGTATTTTCTGTGGACACGCAGAACTGATTTCAATGCTCTACAATCCTTGGAATCTTTAAAAGATTCACATGGAACCACGATGCATCCTGACACCTTGCCTTTTGTGAATTTTAAAACAAAAATATCATGAATCTGATGTGTCCCTGGGTCTTTTCTTGCTGTCGCCATCCCCAACAGATTTCAAGGATGTAGGGGTGCATCGGAAACATCCCTGGGTCCTTATCCTGACCAGAAACATTCCAGAAACTTGGGGGGCCAGGGGGGTGATGGCAGGAGATGTTACCTGCCATCCTAGGGACAGCCATGTGCTCTATGAACATTTAAAAAAAATGAGAAAAGAACAGTAAAGGGGCTTCAAGAGAATAATTGTTTAACATTTCTGGAATCTGTTGTTAACTTGTTACTGAATCTGTAGCTGAACTTTGAGACTGAAATAAATTTATGGTTAAGATACAGAACATTTTAAAACAGACTAGAATACGGCTGAAATATTTCCGGGAAACTGAAAACAAATCCTTTATTTAATATTTATATTAAATAATGTTGCAGACAGATATGATGAAAGGCACAAGAAGAAGTTTGAGGCACAATCTATTTCGATCGTCTACTATTGATAATAATAATCCAGATTTTGCCTGTATAAATCTGAATGCATTTATGTCGAAGGTCTCTGTTTCAGCTTTTTAAACTGAAGCATTTGTTGTTTGTCAAAAGAAAACCTATTTGACGTTTGCTGTTCAGGAAGGAAAAATGCTACTGACTTTGATGTGGTCAGATCAATTTTGGAGAAGAACAGCAAACCTTATGATTGTTTGCTAATTATCTCTTTAATTTACAAGTTGTTTATGACCGTGGATATCACGATGAAAGTTCATTCAACTTTGTTAGTTTATTCTTCTTATTCTTCATTCAGCTTAGTGAGTCATGAAGGAAGATGATAATACACCCATTTCTAGGTTGAGGGTTGAAGAAGTTGTTTCTAAAGTGCCTTTTATTCTACTTGTTATATATGCACATTGACAATGGAAAGTTGGAAACAATGAAATTGGTAGCCTATGATTTTTGTTTAAAGTGAGTTTTAATTTTGTACTCGCTTCATGTTGGGTCATTGATTGCTTTCCTTGGCTAGTGTGCTCTACTGGAATGGTAGAGTGGGAAGAAGAATTGAGGTTCTGATGGTGGAGGTGGTCTATGAGGTGTTGATTTTGTGTAACCAGCTGGCCATGATGCTGTACAGATTTATTCATTATCTAAACCTGTTGAGGATGGGTTTAAAGGAAAAATGAGGTATTATGTGTGACCACGCTTGCAAAGTGTTCCTGTATATCAGCAGATGGGAAGGAGTTTGGGAGGAGAAACTGGATGCCTGTTGAGGATTGCAAGTAATATAATGAGGGATGGCATCTTGATGAATGGGGGTCGTATCATGACTGAAATTTTGGTTGACAGGACATCAAACATGAAACTGTGAGAAGAAGATTTTGGTTCGTGAGTAATTTCAAATTCAACATTTTTCTCTTTGTGAAGAGCTTTGACAAATGGTTTTAGTGTGGGCTCAAGGGGGTGGAATATTCTGATGTGAGGTAGCAATCTGAGCTCTCTGTAAATCAAAGGCAGGAGGTTGACAGGTGGCAGGAAAAGGTAGGTTTGTGAATTTGCAGGCTAGGACCAGTTGGATAATGGGCAGCCTGCTTGTGCTGTCAGACTGATATGGTGCGATGAGAGGATTGAATGCGTAGTGTTTGGGCACATGTGGTTGTTCTGATAATAATATTATTTGCGAACTGTACATTTTTTACAATACCTGTTTTTCAATTTTGCTTGCATCAATTTCTTAGTATGTGTTGCGTATAATTTATAACATACTATGGTCCCTTCCAATCTTAAGAGTTAACTTAATGTAAATATATGAAAAGTAAACATTGCTTCAGTTACTTTTCTATGGTTCGATTTAATGAGTTGACTGGTTGAGACCCATTTTTGCAGGCAAAAGACTCGTTTAAACCTTGATAAGCTGAGAACTCCAAATTAGTCTAAATAATTTTGATCTCAAAGCTGTTGGATTTATCATATTACAGCCAGAAAGGCAAAACTCACTACATAGAATTTAAAAAAAGTGTTGTTACTTTGAACTATAGAAACGTAGAGTTAACTTTTTAAAGAAAACAAACCAATCTCAAAAGTCTTGACCATACGATTGTTGGGGAGGGTTGCTCATCTTCGTTCTGTGATAGCATGCATGCAACCTATTGTTGTGTTCTTTAACAGCATTTGAGAACTTAAGCAGTACTAGAAATACAAAAGCATACAACAATAATATCTAAAGCAAATGCCAACAAAACACAGTTATTATCAACAATAGTTTGATGATTTTATTACTTTCAACATGTAAACATAATTTCTGTAGAAATATTATCACCAAGGGTTAGCTTTATACCTTTAGTTAGTGATATCTTTCCAAAATGGCGCTTTGATATAATTCCCCAACAGTGTAATACAAAAAGTTACTTGTGGGTAATGTATATGCAAAATGCACCCAGGTACTCTTTATGTACCTACTCTAGACCTTAGGCTGCAGTTGCATTGAGGGGCTTCAGCTCCAATTTTTATGGAGCAGGTCTCATGAGTGAAAAAAATGCTACAGGATTAATTAGAATTTTTTCCTGATAATAGGAGCCCCTCCTTTTTAGTTTGTAATTTTAAGTGGGTGCATTTGGGGTGGGGTTAAAAATTTCTACCAAT
Organism: Sequoia sempervirens; assembly: GCA_007258455.2. Taxonomy (NCBI): domain Eukaryota; kingdom Viridiplantae; phylum Streptophyta; class Pinopsida; order Cupressales; family Cupressaceae; genus Sequoia; species Sequoia sempervirens. Next base: position 5,358 of record VDFB02088057.1, on the reverse strand, counting down.
AGCTTAGGACATTTTCTGCCACTTGTCAATCATCTGGAGTTTGTAAATTCCTGCCAATTAAATTTTTAATTATTTTATATTTATATACTCTGTTGAATTGAATACACAATAATAAAATCCATTAGACCACCTGCTTCTTTAAATTTTGGAGTTTAAACTTTAAGCTTAAGCTGCACTACACAATTCATGGCTTTAAAATAATCTTAAAAAATCTCAGCACCACCACTGAAATTTTTTAGGAAGCCCCCCTCCATAGGACCGCAGCATTATTCCCTCCTCCTCCCTTCCCTCAGTTTAACCCTCCCCACTCCCCAACAAATAGAAAAAGGGAAAATAAGAAAAAGATATCCGGTCCCTGAAGTGGAGAATTGTGACCATATAGGCGAGAGGATGGTGTTGTTTATCTGGGATATTCATGACCAATAGCTTTTCATTGAGAGTAAGCTTCTTGCCCAAATAAATGGACTTGTAGAGGATTGATTTATGGTGGTAGAGTTGGAAAGAGTGTTTCTGTTGTTTCCTCGACATCTTTCTGATCCTTATAATTACAATCCTTATTCCTGAAAATATCTGGGAGTGATTGTTTTCAGGATTTTCCCAATCCCCTTCAGGAGTGGGATTTGCATCAAATCTATTGTCGTGTGTTGTGAATTCAAAATTTGAAAATGAAAGATTTCTCAAATTATAATTTCCTTAGTTGCCGGTTCACCCCATACACCAAAATCAATGATTTATTGAAAATTTCCTCTACAGACATTGAAATATGCCATAAGTTGAACACACGCATCATGCAATCTGAAGCTTGTGCAACATGCTAATTTGTTGCTTCATGTTACCATGCATTTTCTTTCTATTCAGCCAGTAACTAAAATTTTGGCTATTGTAACCGTCTTTAAAAAAAAATCATCCTTTGTTCTTCAAACCTTTCTGCCCCACGAGTTTCATGTACTTGTGCTAATGTCCCGCTTTCATATTCAGTGTATGTAGCTTCTTATATGCATATATGGTATCTTCATCTGAAGGTTAAGATTGAGTAAGTCACGGTGCTTGAAATAAAATTTATATATTAACATGCAATAATATCTTTACCTTTTATTCGAAAATTCATTGAAAGATTTGTGTGGCCAGTTGTACCCAAAGCAATTTTTTTTGCTTCATTAAGGCATTTTGCTTAAAATAGTCTAAACCTTATAAAAATGTTGTCAAAAGTTAGTTTTTGGGCAAATCAAGTATGGGCTTTTAGTCAGTTTGATGTCAGGAAGATATTGGTAAAATTTGAAAAAAATTGAAAATTAGGGTTTTTAGACCCCTATTTTTGGGCAAAAAACCCTAAAAATTGAACTTGTCAGAATTGACTGAAATTTGTTTTGATTGGCTTATTTTATTTGACAATCACAATGGTAATCAAATTTAGTTAAAAGTCAGTGTAAGTCTGGTGGGTAGTTTTCACTTTTTTTGAAGAAAAGTTAGGACCTCCAAGGTTGTTAATGGCAGATGGCCAAAGACTAGGTGTCAAAAACTAAGCTTGAAACACTCCAACGGAGATTCTATGGCGAGATATGTTCAAAATGATGCTTTGTCTCGGAGGGGATTTTCATCGAGGTAAAAATCATCAAAATTTTTCTAACTTTGGAAACAAAAGAGCCCTTGGAGGCTAGGGGTGCCCTAGATTTGAGAGGCTTAGATTTCATTTTTGAGATTTGTCACTTCCAAGAAGACTTCTCCAGAATACTGTCAGCTTCGCAATGAACCCACCAGCTAGTCCAAAAGATCTGTTTAGCACCTAAAATTGAAGATTGAATAAGAAATGAGGGAGATGGAAATTTGACTAACATTGGGCAAAAAAGTGCCCTAGGAAGCCAAGGGCGCTCATCTTTTTGAGGTGCCAGATGAAGGTTTTTGACCAAATGATACCTAGGATGTTTGTCTCAGACTTGATCAGGCTTAACAATGAATCCGTCAACGAGTTAATCTGAGTTGCTGAACTGTCGGAATCAGGTGTCAAACATAAGGTTTTATCATGGTAAAAAATGTCAAGAAACAACAAAAGCACCCCTGGAGGCTAGGGGCGCCCAAGGTTTTGGACCCTCAAATGAAGTTAATTGGGTTATCTCAGATACTCATCCTGTCCATGATGCTTCCAACTTTTTGTTGCATACCTCAGCTAGGTCAGAGGACACGTCAGCAACCCATAGTCGAAGTTTAAGTGGATTATCAACTAGTTGCAAAAATGGCTAGCTTTGGGAAGAAAAGCGCCCTTGGAGGCCAGGGGCGCCCATGTTGTTCACCTAGCAGATGATGTTTTTAGGAAAAGTGTTCTCCAAGAGATCGTGTTCATAATTGAGTCTGCTTTGCAGTGAGCTTGTCAGCCAGTTTTGAAGTTTTGCCAAGTGTTGGAGAACTCGAGATGAAGTGAGGTCAAAATCAAGATGCAAATGCATGAAAATTGACTAAGTATGAAGCTAAAAAGCGCCTTTGGAGGCCAGGGGCACCCTGAATTTTGAAGCTTCAAATGTCAGATTCAAGGTTTGTAGCCTCAAGGAGCTCCTTGTCAATTTTGATTATGCTTTTCAATGAAACTGTCAGCGAGTCTATTGGACATGTCAGTCAATCAAAATCAGTGATCGAACATAGGCTCCGGTGACGTTTGCAAATTGAAATTCTCAAGAAATTGACCAAGTCTAGAAAAGTGACGCCCAAGTCAAAGTTTGAATTTTTGAACTAAAGTGCATGGGCCGCCCCAAATTGCATGCATTGTTAACTAAAATTAAATAATATTAAAACTTCAATTGCACTTTTCAAGTTGACTTCAACTGGACTTAAATCTTTGCTTGCAAAGGGCGAATTTATTTTTGCATACATAGTTAATTGAAGTGCATGGAGGTGGTGCCCTATTTAGGGCATATTTTTCATTCAGTTAACTGAGTTTGAGGTCCAATCATGGAGGTGGTGCCCAATTTAGGTATTTGCATGTATTTATGATGCCTTTCTTCATAAATTTTATTTATTAAGGCATTGGGCGTCCATTATTCACATCACAGGTGGAAACAAACATGTATTTTCTCAAGCAGGCAAAGATCTCAAGGCGCTACGGGTGATATTTTTCACTGTTCTCCGTAGTGCCAGGTCGAAATTGTTTAGAGGGTTTATTTTCCAGACTTAATTTTTCGAGTGCATGCAAACTTCATCAAATCCAATTCAAGCATAGTCGTGATTTTTAGAGGCAAAATAATACTTCTATTTTCTATCTCTAAAATTCTTCTATCCTTGTCTTAGGTTTTCTCTCGCATGTCAAAGTAAACGACATAATTTTTAGAATTTGATCATCTGGGTTCACATATTTCAACATCAATAGCAAAACCCATGTTTTTGAATTTTTTGAGAAAATTGCCTCGTTACTTCACATTTTGAAGTATTGTGATTTTTTTTGAAAGATTCTTTTGCATGCGGGCCAAAAACTCAATTTTTCCAAAATTGAATCATCTGGGTTTGCTTAGAATTCCATTCTCTACAAAACCTATGTGCCATTTTTTCTTGGGAAAATTGCCCCCGAAGCCCCTACAGCCACTGTAGATCGACTAAAAGCCCTTTGGATGCCTTAGTAGAACTCATTTTTTCAAGTTTTTGACAATTTGGGTTTGCTCATAATTTAATTCTCTACAAAACCCACGTTTCAGAAAAATTCCTAAAAATTCTTCCCCAATTGCCTATTTTTAGCCTCATCTAGAGCCATTTTTAGCTTTCTTTGAAGTTTGCCTGAACATATCTGACTTTACAGTCAACCCAATAGAATACAAGGCCAAATCGGTCTTAGTTCACGACTTTTTGAAAACCTTTGATACAGACTTGGGTCATGTATATCCAGTGGTCAAATTGAGCACGTTGGAGGGCATCGACAACACGACAGTCAAAAATCTTGAGCGTTCTAGATTGCTGGCCGCAACATCTATTCCTATCACGGTGTTTGATCTTGAGTTCATCATTGCTTGCATTAAGCATTATGACTCATCCACAAGACAAATTAGATCAACTAATGGGAAAGTCATTTGTAGCCTCAAGCCGAGGGACATCAAGAACTGTTTTGCCATTCCACCTTGTTTAGACAATTTTACCATAGTCATGGAGGATTGTGTCAAAATATGGGAGACAAAGAAAGATCTCAGAGAAAGGTTTCTCAAAGGTGGCTAGAAGAATAGAAGACCAACTTGCCAAAGAAGGTTGGGCGTGGAGAGTTCAAGGACGAGGTTGCTATCTTGATTACTTTGCTCAACCAGGTTACAGGACAAGAGGAAGCTCATGTTTTCTGACCGTGGATGTTTTATGTCATCAATCAAACTATTCACAATAAGGAACACTTTGATTGGGCCATGTTGATCAGTGAGTGTCTTCACCAACAAATTACTGGATTCCTTAAATTCCACTAGTTTCACATGGTTTCTTATTTGGTCTACTTAATTACGTTTCAAGGCAATTATAGAACTTTGAAGACCATCAGAACCCTTGGCATTCAACATGTACACGAACATTACTCACAATTGGAGTTCTCAAAGGCCGAACATGATTTCAAGCAGGTGAATGATCACTTCCTTATGAAGACAACCAAAGACCTTGATAATGAGATGCACATCAGAATTTTACCAGAGGCGAAATCAACAATGGAAAGTTGGGTAGATTGGTTCATCCAATTTCCCACTTTCGCATATATTCGAGTGTGTGGTTACACCAGAGAGCCTATGATGCTACCTAGATATCCATTAGACAAGGTCTTGTTCATGGAGTTCCTGAGACAGGTGCACGATGTTCATTCTTTCCTTTGCAATCGACACAAGGAAGCGTTCACCTTTCCTTTTGGATTGGGTATTTTCAAAAGGAGAACAATTGCTGATTGCAAGTTGATGGGCAACGAGTTGTCAAAATTCAATCTCAAGTTTCTCAACAAGAAGCACTCCTATGATCCTTTGGGTCACTATGCAGCTCGGTTGGAGTGAAGTCAATCACATAGGCCAGCGCTTGAGGACTTTTGGGTCAATTGCAAAGATGAATTTGAAGTGTGCTGATGTCATTACTGTAGACTTACTCTTCCTTAGCTTGCTGATTTTCTATCAGAAGATGTTGATGTTGGAGTTAAAATGACACTAAGAGGTGAACTGCTGTCTTTAACAGATTTGACCAATTTTCAAAAATTCAAAAGATAGCCTCGTGATTTGATCTCAATACTCGATTAATGCATTTATGAGTTGAATGTAATCATTCATAAACAGAATTGAGAAAAGTAATAATCCCAACAGTAAACTGAAACAACAACACAGTAAAGCAAAGAGCACACAGAAGAACAAAGAGACACAAGATTTTGTCGAG
>VDFB02088056.1:0-11297 GCA_007258455.2 Sequoia sempervirens | reverse complement strand
TCCTGCATCAATAAATCATGCACTCTTGTACCTATAGGTGTGTATGAGACATTAGTATGCTGAGATTCTCTTGACAACGAATTAGCAAGACGGTGCAAATCCCGGTTAAATTTCTGTTGTGATTGAGCAAAACCACAAGCCATCTTTTGCTGCAATTAAGCAAGGTCTTCCAAATGTTTCTTCAAACTAAGCTTCTTTCCCTTTGCTGGTGAGTCAGTAAGAAAGACAGGAATCAATCTTCTGCTCTGAATTCTATCCATTGATGTAGTTGTAAAACCCTTAGGCTGGCAGGATAGTGGCTCTGATACCACTATAATGACCCCTGCCCAGACTTACAATAATATTTCCAATTTCCTTGTTGTTCCCAATGTTTGTCCATTGATTTATGGTTTTGTAATGGTAGAATAAGAGTTTCCAAGATTGAACAAGGTATTGCATAACCCAACAGTCCAGTAGAATGTATGTAATTATGCTCTATCTTGATTGATTAATATTGCTATGCATCTTGACAACAAAGTATCATGCCCAGACTTCTAGACAGGACTGCAATTTCACTATATTGCCAACTTAATTGAATACATGAACATAAGTCTCCAAATTTCTATACAAAGATGCAGACATTCAATTGAACATGGGCAGTAACTAACATATGACCATTTCAGTAAAATATGAAAATTCATATACATTCCGTTACTGAGTTCAAATGCACAGAGATGACCTTCAATGAAATATCACTAAAGTGCAACACAAAACATTATATTCATTCATAATTTCTAGAGCAACTCTATTTTGAAACGCATTCTCCATTCAGACAGACCACTACAGAATAGTATATGGTTCACAATATACATGAAATGTTGTATAATGAGCATACCGGTGATAAACGTGCTAGTCATACGCTGTAGAATACATTGGCACAACCCCTTGTATTATCTCCAAACGATATTGTGCAGTAATATGTGTTTGCACCAACAGGGGTCCATACATATATGCCCGATTCCACCATCCTTTGACTCTCCTTGGAACCTTGTCGTCCTGTGACTCCAATGAAATGCACATTTAAAATGTAACGGCATCAACACAAGTATTTCCGTGATCATAAGAGGATGCGATTTCTTTATCTTTGCCCAAGAAACGCAATACAATAATGACTGCGATAAGTAACCAATACAATTAACACCGAGAGACTCTTCTGCCGGCACAAAAGGCATGACGCCCGATAACTGACGACTTCACATATACAGGGATAATGATCCATGCAATACTAACCACGCCATGGTCACTTTGTAAACTTCCGTCTCTGACTTTGACCCTTCCGCATGACTCCCGTAAATAAGATAAACTCGATGTTCAAAATTACCCCGATAATTGTACACATATGCAATCCCGATAACAGCGGCCAAATATTAGTAAATCTTATGCAATGAATCGACCAACATCATTAATTAAGAGACAGTGCCTGTCTGGAATATTTGCATCGGGAAAACTCACGACTTCACAGACATATGAAGACCTTCGAAAGAATCTTCACCGCCATTATTTTGGCAACTCCAGATAATATCGCCCCTTCACAGACCAGATATTATTGGCCCTTAGCTAAGAATGAAATCTCAGAAATACATCCACAATATTTTGTTCGACATGATTAGGCAATTAGAAAATTCTACAAATGGTCAAGACTGGGTTTCCGTCCAGGCTTGATCTCCCGAACTCCGAGAGTTTTCGTTCTCAGACTTCTCCATACTGAAATCCAAAGCATAATCCAATCTCTGTCATAATCTTCTGTCGGCTCTCAAAGCAATATAACTTCACCATATTCAGTTTGCGTAACTGATTCTTCTTTACGGACTTTAGAAGGCTCTTTAACTATTTCATGAAACTCATGACTTTAATAAACACAATAGTTACCCAATAATATTTAATAAAGTCATATTTCATAATTAATTAATTAAATAATTAAAATGTCTTATAAAGAATAAAAGACAATTTAATATTTAAGTAATCAATAAGATCTCTTTTTGGCCTTATAAAATAGGGGACATCACAGATTTGGGAAACCCATGAGAGGTATGATGTCTAAAAGCATGGGTTCAAATCCCAATGCTCCTCTTTGGTCTTAGTCTTTTCAGCTATTTTTAGCATATTCCTTATGCTTCTTACATTGTCATATTTGCAATTATTTTTAGCATATTCCTTACAAACTCTTACATTGTCATATTTTGTCATATTTGACCACCCAAACTTGGGCGCCCCAATTTATGTTCATTCAAATATTTAAAAGATGCTCCATGACAAGTGTATAAATCTTTCATAATACTTGTTAAGATTCCAAATTAACCTCTCTTTTACATGCTCTTTTACATCAAATAATCTATCATATGTAACTCCTTTCATGATGACCTTACACAAACCACGAGATGTTGACACATGACCAAACTATGCCACCTCAAAGTGGGATGCCTACTATTAAATTTAAGTGAACAGATTAAATGCACAGAAAATAATTCAAAATCAGAAACAATATCATAGCAGTTACCCTAGGAAAACACTCTTCTTGAGGGAGAAAAACCTAGCAACAAAGATCTCTCTTATATTTATTATAGCAGAGCAACAATTCACTTTACAATGAGGCTGAACACAAGGCCAAAAATCAGTACCTTCACCAGATACAAAGAACAGATACAGACCTCACTTTAGACAGTATAATTCTGACCTTCAAGAGAATTCGCAACTCAGCATTGGATAGCCTTAAAACTGTATTGGAATAATTTGCAATCTGTTCTTGAAGCACCTCAAAGAATTCACTTGACAGTTCGCACTTGAAGGAGTTCGCTCTTGACAATATTTAGACTTATTTGCTCTTGACAATATTCGCAATCTGAACTTTGATGATTCACAATCTGCTAACAATGAATTTTCCCTTGCAAATAATTCACACTAGATGATATATCGCACTTTCTTGATGTTCGCCCTATATGTAGTTCGCACTCTATATATACAACTTAGAGAGGTCGCACCTCCTCATATCATAAGGTCGGCCAAGATAAATGTTATTTACAAGACACAAAGGATGTCGGCTAGAATATAATCATAAAGAATGTCGGCCTTAATACAATCATAAAGAATATAAGAGAGGTCGGCCTCAAAACATTCGAGCCTCCACATAAATATAAGACAGCAAATTAAATAGCCGACAGGCTATCATTTAATTTATGCTTCCTTCAATAGGACAGAGCTGGAAGGAACGACTGAAGCTGCAATATCATTAACACTCCCTCTCGGCTAGGGAGAGAACTTCCAGCTGCACAATACGAATCATCTCAATATGAGGTCCATCAGCCATCATTGCCTGCAATCAGATATAAAGAGAAGGATATCACCTCAACGTGATGACGAACATCATGGCTACATCCATGTGTGAAATAGCATATCACCTCATTGTGATATTGACCACCATGGCTACACCCATGTTATGGAAAGGAGCTTATCACCTCATCGTGAAAGCATATCACCTCATTGTGATATCAACCATCATGGCTACACCCATGTATGGTATGTACAAGTGTTCATCACTTGCGTGATGTTGTCACCTCAACGTGACTTTCACCATGGCTTCCCGCAGGGTGAAACACAAGTACAAGAAGATCATCACTCTTAATTTTCTCAATGCGGATGTTGTCATGGAGTCACACACATGACTTCCACCATGACTCAGCTCAGAGGGTGGAAACAAGGGCTTTCACCTCAAATTCTTCCGTCTCAGAAGAAAATGCATTAATCAAGGGCTTGCACCTCAAATTCTTCCGTCTCAGAAGAAAATGCATTAACAAGGCTCACTGATGCTGAGACTCATACTCATTCAAGGTTGGATTCTTCACCATACCAAGCTTATCTCGGAAGTACACAAACTTTATCCTGGCGAGAGGCTTGGTGAGAATATCTGCCGTCTGCTCATTAGTGCTAATGTACCTCAACCCGCACATGTAGCCTCCCAGCACTACACCGACATAAGTGGGTACTTTATCCCCAACATGTTTGATCTTATCATGAAAATACATGATTAGACAAAAAGCTTCACACAACTTTGATTATCACAATGAATGATAGTAGGTTCCATTGATTGTCCAAACAATCCTGCAAGGAGCTTACGAAGCCACACTGCTTCCCGAGTTGCCATACAAGTTGCAATGTACTCGGCCTCTGCTGTACTCAATGCTACAGAAGACTGCTTCCTGCTGCACCAGGAAATCATAGCAGAACCCAAACTCAAGCAACAACCAGAGGTGCTCTTCCACTTAGGACAATAACCCCGCCTAATCGTAATCGCTGAAACCTTCGTAATCCCAGCAAAGTCTACATCCGGCATAATTTCAACTCCGCATCCAACCGTACACGCAAGTATCTCGTGATATGTTTAGCTGCAACAAGATGTGGACCGCCCTTATCACATAAATCGGCTATGCACTCAACACCGGCATAGAAAATATCGTCTTAGTGTTAACTAGATAGATCAAGGATCCAATCAGTTGTTTGTACAACATAGGATCCACCAAATCTGAACTAGCTGCAGCCTCCTTCAATTTATGAAGATTGGTCTCCATAGGAGTAGACATGGATTTGCAATCCATCATGCCAAATCTCTTAAGTATATCAATGGTGTACTTCCCTTGACTTAGAATCATACCATCCTGTTTTTGCCGACTTCTACCAAGGGAAGTAATGCATGAGCCCAAGGTCCTTCATCTCCTTCAAATTCATAAAATCCCTTCCTTTTCCAAGCATTCAGTAACCGTGATTCTTCAAAAAGTAGTGGATAGATTACAATATATAAAACTAAAATTAATGTATCACCACATTACCTTAGTAGGATTAATCAAGATTTCCATTCCCCATTAAGAAGCCCAAACTTCAACAAAATTTCCATCAACCTCGTTACTCATGCATGAGAGCCCGCTAAGACCATACAAGGCCTTCTTCACTTGCAAACATGGACTCCTTCCCATGAATCTCAAATCCACGTTGTTTGCAACCTCTTCCCTCAATCACTCCATTGAGAAAGGTCGCCTTCACATCCATCCCAAGTGAATCTTCCATCCCTCTAGACGCAAATAGCAAATGACGGTTCCCAAAAGCAGCAAAATGAGGCAAAAAGTTCATCATAATCAACTCCCTCTTTCTGAGAAAACCCTCAAGCCACAAATCTTGCCTTGTAATTCTCAATGCTTCCATCTGCAGCATGTTTAATCTTGAATAGCCATTTAGAAGATACCACAGACTTGCCCTCGGGTCTAGGAACAATATCCCAAACATCATTTTTAAGAATTGACCGATACTCCTCTGTCATAGCATCTCTCCAAACTTGAAGACTATATGCTTCCTCAACACGTAGACCTTCGATTCTATACTGACTAACAAGGCAAATACAACCCTGAGTAAACCCGGTTGGCTCCTTTTTGCTTTCTCCTCAATGTGTTCTCTAGGAGCTGCAAAGCTTGCCCTCAGATAAAAGCACTAGCTCCAGAGGTCTCTCTCTTTCTCCCAATAACAATGCCTGCAGGCCCATCAAGAGGTTCCAAGGGGCCCAACCGGATCAAGATCTTTCCCTTTGTTCCATAGCCTCCCTCCCTCTTGAATCTCGAGTATGGTCAACTCATATCCCGAGACTCTTCATTATCAATCTCCATATGAATCCTCCTGATCTCTCAATGTACATCTTCCTCGAATGTGACATCCCTAATGACTCCTCATCACCTCAATTCGAATGTAGGATTCCTCTATGCTTTGAGTTTCTTCACTGTATCCCACAAAAATTCTCTGCTTGCTGCTCCAACTTCTGGTTCTTTTCTTTTTGGGAACATGAACATAAACAGGACAACCAAAGATCCTCAAATGACTGACTTCAGGCTTCTTCCCTGTAAAGGCTTCTTCTGGAGTCATATTCTCCAAGATCTTATGAGGACTTCTATTCTAAACATATACAGCTATCCTGGAAGCTTCTGCGCATAGGAAAGTTTGCAAATCTTGATCATGGATCATGGCCTTTGCTACTTCCACAATCGTTCTGTTCTTTCTTTCTACAACACCGTTTTGTTGAGGATTATAGGGAACATAGAACTCCCTCTTAATCCCTGCATCAATACAAAAATTCTGAAAACTACTAGAGGTGTATTCTCCACCATTGTCAAATCTAAGGACTTTTATTCTTTTACCAGAAATATTTTCTACCAAGGCTTTAAACTCTTTAAACCTATCCAATACTTCCTCAGATTCTTTAGATTTCAAAAAATAAATCCAAGTCTTCCTAGAGTGATCATCAATGAAAAGAACATAATACAAGAAACCACTTGAAGAAGGAACAGACATAGGACCACATAAATCAGAATGAATTAGGTCTAAAATACACTTAGATCTATTTTCTCTACTATGAAAAGGGGCTTTTATGTTCTTACCTAATGCGTAGCCCTTGCATGTGCCTTCCTGCTCTTGAGTGAACTTAGGAAGGCCCGTCACCATCTTCTCCATGATAGGTAGGGCTCAGAAGTGCAAGTGAATCAATCTCCGATGCCAAAGATCACAAAGACTTGAAGAGTCATGAACCAATGCTTGTAAAGAATGTGTGCAAACCTTGTAGAGGTTATCATGTCTAACTCCAATTACTTGAGCATTCTTGAAGCTAGAGTTCTCCATCCATACTAAAACTTTGCCTTTGGAAAAGGCAACTTGATATCCTTTATCTTCCAATGCAGATATGGAAATAAGATTGCGATTGATTCCAGGAACATAAAGAACATTACCCAATTGAAGTGATATGCCGGAATCCAAGTGAAGTGTAGAGGTCCCAATTCCTTTCACAGAGTAGCTAGCATCATCTCCAATGATGACTTGTTCTTAAGACTCCTTCTCCACCAAACTTGATAAGTGCTCCTTGAAACCAGTGATTTGTCGTGAAGCACCATTGTCGATTATCCAAGTGTTGGTGTCAGAAGGTACACTACTTGATAATGCTGAATAGAACAAATATTCACTTGAATCCTCAACCTTCAAATCATTCACCATCTTGACAAAGTGAACAATTAGGATAAGCTGAATGCAATAATCTGAACACGATCCTCTCAAACCCGCTCTGATACCATGTTAAATTTAAGTGAACATATTAAATGCACAAAAATAATTCAAAATCAGAAAGAATAACACAACAGATACCTTGGGAAAACCCTCCTCTTGAGGGAGAAAAACCCAGCAACAAAAATCTCTCTTATATTTATTATAGCAAAGCAACAATTCACTTTACAATGAGGCCGAACACAAGGCCAAAAATCAGTACCTTCACCAGATACAAAGAACAGATACAAACCTCACTTTAGACAGTATAATTCTGACCTTCAAGAGAATTCGCAACTTAGCATTGGATAGCCTTCAAACTGTACTGGAATAATTTGCAATCTGTTCTTGAAGCACCTCAAAGAATTCACTTGACAGTTCACACTTGAAGGAGTTCGCTCTTGACAATATTCGGACTTATTTGCTCTTGACAATATTCGCAATCTGAACTTTGATGATTCACAATCTGCTAACAATGAATTTGCCCTTGCAAATAATTCACACTAGATGATATATCGCACTTTCTTAATGTTCGCCCTGTATGCAGTTCGCACTGTATATATACAACTTAGAGAGGTCGCACCTCCTCATATCATAAGGTCAGCCAAGATAAATGTTATTTACAAGACACAAAGGATGTCGGCCAGAATATAATCATAAAGAATGTCGGCCTTAATACAATCATAAAGAATATAAGAGAGGTCGGCCTCAAAACATTCGAGCCTCCACATAAATATAAGACAACAAATTAAATAGCCGACAAGCTATCATTTAATTTATGCTTCCTTCAATAGGACAGAGCTAGAAGGAACGACTGAAGCTACAATATCATTAACACCTACTTCCTCACGCGAGGCCAAAATTCACTAAAGATGAAATCTAGTCATCCTCCAATTTGGATATGGTCCCCCACCATGACTCAATTCCTAAAATTAAATTTAATTAACTAAAAGTGTGGTTAACTTATATAGCTAGGTTTTCCATGAGTGAGCAACAAATCTCATCCATTGGATGAGATCTATCTTCACCCTTAAATCCTAGACAACTTTAAATGTTGCCTTAGTTCTTAAGATCACACTTAAAGACATTTTTTTCTTTTTCTGTTCATTGTGTAGGGAAGGCAAGGAGATAAAGGAGGCATGGGAGTAGAAAGCTCTCTCAAGAGCTTGTAGTTTGTTTAAGGATTTTATTTTATTTTTTCATTTATTGATTTATGCAAAATATGTTTCACCTCTTAGAATTATAAAATTATGTTTTTTTATCATGCCCAAAATTTTAACATTGAGAAAATTCAGACTCTTTTTGATTTGTTTTCTCTATAAAATCACAAAGGGAGAACATTGAATTTTCTTTGAAGATTCTAATGATACCGATTCACACTCTTCACATCAAACAAGTCGTATGACACTAGTTGGGCATAACACCTATATTAATCCCTATGTTTAAATTTAACATATATGTATATATGTGACTTCTATTTTAATGTCACCTTAAATATTATTATGGTTCAAAATAATATTAAAATCATAAGTGAAAGTAACAACACTTAATATCGACTAATATCACATTATTAATTTCATTTTCCCACTAAGAAAGGACATGCATAGCCTAGCCAAATTTTATCATTATTTAAACACGTCTCATGTACCCCTACATTACCAATGATAACAATTGTACCTAAAACATTACTAGAATATCAAGATTACTAGATGGGTTTGACGAGGCACACACCAACTCCATAAATAACATGTGATATCCTTATCTTGAGAGTAAGACACTACTTGACCAAGACACCCTCCATTACCCTTATGTCTAAATAATGACAACCACATCTATTTGCAACCTTAGGGAATAATTCTTAATAAAAAAATTTGCTAGTGGAGACACAAACTCACCCCTATAGCAAGGGTATTCAATCACCTAAGATAAACCACTAGGTGTGTTATCGTCTACAATTAACCCATGGGGATAGTTGACTTTCGTGGTAAGCTGATTTGTGTTAGAAACCTTAATAAATTAGATTGCTCTGTATTCTGACAATGAGAGAGGGGATTACCTCTTTCTTCCAAGAATAAGATTAAAACCAAATTTTGGAGACATAATATACATATCTTTCCTAATAGGATAAATACCATCATTCTAGAAAACTCGAGTGTACAAAACTAAAGTTGAGAAGAAAGTACATGGTGCTCCAGCCAAGGTTTCTTGAATCCATAAACCCTTTCATCCTAGCCCATTTATTATCCACTATATATATATATCGTTTAAAGAATCCTTAATTTTCTTTCTCATCTAATGATGAACTCTATAATTAATGTGAAAAACAAAATGTTACAAAAAAAATCAAAAATAAAGGATGTAGAAAGATAGTTGATTAACATAATTCATGGACAAAATCTTATTGAAAATAAAAAAGAAAATCCAAATAAAGGATGTCGAAAGATAGTTGATGAACATAATTCATGGACAAAATCTTAACACTGATATGAATTTAAACCAAAATGGAGCCAGACGTAACAGCCTAGGCTATCATTAGCGAAAGATCCCTTTTCTTTTTTCTTAACTAGCCTTACATGCCAAATCTAAATTCCTTCTATCTAGCTTGCACAAAGGAAGGGGGTGGATGTGGTTCTAACCCTACCTAGGGCACGACTAAGGTGTTGTTCCAGGCATGGGGATGCCTAGAGCCCAATAATCCAAATAGGATAGACCACAACTTTGGTTAATAGGATTTTGGAATAAGAGTATGTAGTCCAAATCTATCGATACTAGTGAAGTAATTAGAACATGGTATATTGTTTGCTATGCATAACTAGATGCTGGTATAAGTATGCTTACTTTCATTTTCGAATACCGTTGCAGACAGGGGAGGAAAGTGGATTTGCGGTACAAAGCGAAAGCATATTCCCCTTTTTTGTATGAAAATATTTTCATATGGCACAACGACTGTGGTTGCTCTACACAGGCCACAGGTCACAGGTCATAGGCCATGCCCATGCGAGGGTTGTTGTCCCTTGTGAGGAACACTCTCATAGGACTGCAACCACTATAAAGGGTCATGCCTCCACAAGGAGTTGTGCCCCTACGGTTGGGGGTTAGGGATGCACCCTCCCCTAGTCACTAGCTTTTTTTCTATTTATTTTTAAAAATTTATTTTATCTTGTTTGACATAGAACAACATAAAATAAAGTGTATGTGGCATTCTGGTAGAAAATATTAACATAAAGTTAATAATAATTTATCATAGGTTTCAAGATATATCACAATTGATTTAAATCTACTATTATGCTTATTTCTATGCATACTGTTGTAAATTTGTTAATATATTTGTAATTTTATAATACTGTTATTCTTTAAGTATATTTGTTAGTATATAATGCACTAAATTTATACAGTATATATATTTATTGAAATAGTCTTGAGTTTTGTTTTCATATACTTGTTTACACACTATTGTACTATATAATTTATTAGTTGTCTATAATTATTTAAGTCCATATTTCAACTATAATCATTCCAACAAATGATAGGATCATGCGTGAGAGGGTTAGTTCCTCTTAATTTGAATGATTAAGCGCTTTTTTTATTTGTTTAAGAATTGAGAGCTCATTTAACAATACAAAATTATAATGCCTCAATGTTTGTTTCTATTTAGTTGTTTTTTTAGAAGGGTGGGTAGATGAAGATGAGACATATAAACATCTAAATCAATTAACATGAGAAAATGAAACTTTTGTTCCTACATATTTGAACACCATCTTTTCTTTTCTTTTTATTTCTTCAAAGCTTAATCTTTACAACTATTTTTCTCTAAGAAGTAGGTGAAATACAATGAACTACACACTACTTTTCTTAATCCAACACATATTTCTCCAAGGTAAGTAAAATAACAACCTTGTTCATTTATGCCTAATTTCTTTACAAGAGGGTTCCATATGTATTCTTTTATTAGAAATATGAAAAAAAAATTCATACAACTTTACTCTTATTCACATGGAAATCTACAATTCCATGCTCTCCTCTTTATCTTGCAAGGATCTCCATTGCAAGTGAGTTCAATGGAATGAAGAATCTGTTAGTCTGTTGAACATAGGTTGTTATTGATGTCAAAGGGTATCGAAGGATGAAAAAGATTGGACTACTAGAATTGTCATTATGTTCCCCTTGACTTATCATTTTGGGTTGTAGAAGATTTG
>VDFB02088054.1:0-25133 GCA_007258455.2 Sequoia sempervirens | reverse complement strand
AGAGAAATGGGTGCAATAATGAACCCTACTTTATTTCCTACCTACTTAACCTAACATGTTGGTGCAATTAGTTTTAACCCACAATATTTATGATGCAAAATTGATCTCTCAATCCCCTAACATTACTCTCTACTAATTAGGGTATTCTTAATTTTAGCATAAGGCCACAACATTCATGATGCAAAATTAATCTCTCAATTCCCTAACATGTTGGTATAAGTTAGCATAAAAAAATATTGAACAAGTATGTTATAAATAGCATAAATTAAAATGAAATGATAAATATATATTTCAAATGATTGTCATTATGATTTTTTTATTAATTATTTCTAATTAGGGTATTCATCTAGAGAAATTTATACTTAATAATTTTATGGAAAAATGGTTGCATGTCATTCTAATACAATCATATATCTAACTATAATTATCATCATGGAAATCAAGATTGTTATGTACTAAGGTAGGAAACTGTATGTGATCTTTCTACGAAGAAAAACAAAAATATAACAAGGAATCAACCTATAACATATTATTTACAACTCAACCATTCTAAATTGATAGTTTCAAAGTAGGAATATATGTAAAAAGGGAATAATTTATGATGTATATCAATGTGTATATATAAAAATATAGGATAATGGTACACATACAAAAATTTGGAAAATATACCAAATCAAAACATTTTTAACAAAATATGGCATATGTCATCTCAAAATCTATATAAAATCTACATATCGAATAGCTACATCAAATCCTAAAGGTCCACTCAAACCTTTATCTTTGATGAATCCTCAACTTATGGTGGACCCTCAAAAAGTAGCCTCTTGGTGCCACATTGCTTAGTAGTTGATGGATGCAAATTTGACTACAATAACAAGTCAAATCACAAATTTGATTAATTAGGTCAATGGTTAATCAATAAATTAAATCAAGAAATAGAAATTATCTACTACAATTTAGAAATTTGAAATTAACATCTAAAACACTATAATCAACTATAAGCTCTCTAAACTATCAATTAAATTAAAATTCAATTCAATTACCTCAAGTCTTTTATTTTTGTTTTGAGAGTCATTTTTATAAATGATGGTCCCTTAGGATGATCAAGATTCATAATGAAGCATGATGGTAGAGCTGTCACATTACTCACTTTTGGAAGACTATAATAGTAAAATAAAATCTATATAATTATATCTAATTATTGACAAAAAGGGAAATGCATACAATAAAAAGAGGTTAGATGTGTAAATAAATAATCTAGACTACTGAATAGAAATGTATCTAAGTTACAAAATAAGAATATACCACGAATGAGGCCTCTTGCATTGATTGAGAAG
Source organism: Sequoia sempervirens (assembly GCA_007258455.2). Taxonomy (NCBI): domain Eukaryota; kingdom Viridiplantae; phylum Streptophyta; class Pinopsida; order Cupressales; family Cupressaceae; genus Sequoia; species Sequoia sempervirens. Next base: position 23,796 of record VDFB02088054.1, on the reverse strand, counting down.
GACTCATCATGAATGAACCAACTAAGATTTCTTGTATGAAAAACAACAAGAATGTAAGATTGTATGTTTATTTATAACCATAATAAAACTTAATCACTATAATCAACTATAAGCTCTCTAAAATATCAATTCAAGTAAAATTTATTTCAATTACCTTAACTCTTTGTTGGTGTTCTAAGATTCATTCTATGAATGATGGTCCCTTAAGATGATTGAGAGTTCTACTAAATCATATTGGCAAAGGTGCCACCTAATTCATATTTTGAATGACTATTAAAGTAAAATAATATCAAGATATAATTACTCAAAATAATGATTTGAACTTCTCAAAGCTTCTCTTCTATCATCAATTGTGATGCCTTTCACCAAGGCTTGAAAATGTCTCCATATCGATGTAAAAAGCTGACACACTCCAAATAGGAATTCTAGGCCACACTACAGAATATGTCAATCCGAAATGTAGTAGAGATTAATTTAGAACACAATCCAAAGACAAATATGCCTCTTGTAAAGACAAAGAAGCCTCCTCTAATTTTTTTCCAAAAGAATCCACAATCATGTCAAGTTGCAAAGAGTGATCATATAGATAATGAACAAGAGGGTCAAAGTATTCCCTTGCAACAACTGAAGAAGGATCATCTCCATCAAAGAGAAGATGTATGCAATCAATGGTGTCTCCAAAATCTAAAATATGGGACTCAACAAACAAACCAACAATGTCTATCAAGTATGCATCCCAAGTAGATCTAGCGAGAAGATGTAGATCTTGCTGCACTGAATCACAAGTGGCTAAAAATGTGCCAACATAAGCATCATAAAATACAATAGAAGATAGAGGGGATGAAATTCAAGGATATATAATGGGATCTGATGTGAGAACTCCCAAGTTCAATAAATGCATATAATTTAAAGGGAAAATTTATGAAGCCCTACCTAACAACCACTTTAAGTTCAAGATTTGGACCAACTAATCACTATAAAAAAGACACTTTGTTCTACTCTTCAATAGACCCTTGCCATTCATAATTGATTGTGGGAGGTGGAAGGTGAAAATATGTGCTATTATCTATTGAACTACTTTAGATAAGTTTAATATTTGCAATGGCTTGTGTTGCACCTCTCCCAATCGTCAATAACGAAAAACTAGACAACAAAGCAGAAAATGGAGAGTTTTTGTTCATATCAAAACTTCCAGATATTGAGATATCGAACCATCTTCCTCTTCACATGTATATTGCTTTGAGCAGTTGGGATAATTTTTAGAGAGGTCATGCATCATCGACATGGCAGATGGGAAAGTGTACTACTACCATAAATTTAGTTATTGTACTACCAAAAAAAATAATTTGCTAACCTTTGCTAAGATTTGGCAAAACCTATGGGCCAAAGTCTCAACTGTTGGAAAAATGATTAATTTCATGAACCGTCACCCACCATCATTAAAGACTAAATCTGATCTCCTCCGTTGACTAGCATTAAGTCTGCTTGACTTCATTGCCTTAGTCTTTACTACGTTGATAAGATATGTTTTTTCCTAATTTTTTCGTAGTTAATAATCTGTCAGGGTTATCCATCTACTTCTCCCTCCACATTGTTCATCTTATCTTCTTCGCTGCCTAAAGACCTTTATAAATAGCTGAGGCATATGTAATAGAAAAATATCAATAAAGATCTAGTGTATGTTGTAGCATATGTTTCTATCTTATTTTTAGTTTTTTTTTTTTTTTCTGTACATTGTCCTCTATTTAGCCTAGAACTTGTATCAGAGCCATTCAAATCTTGGGTTGTATTTCTGGTGATCTGAACTGCTGAGAGTTTGTTCTCAACAAGAAAGCTTGAAGAGCCTACGTTGTTGTTGTTGTTGTTGTTGTTGTTTGAAAGACAAATATCAGAGCTTAGAAGATCATGCATAGCAATAGTAAACTGTGTTGTCTTGCAAGTTGCTTTAAAGGAGAGGAGAGCTGCTAGAGATCCCAGTCATAGAAGTTGGAGTTACTGAGCAGATTTTGAAGAAAATGTCAAGTGTTTGTAAGAAGAAGCATCAGAAGAAGGCTATAATACTTGGAAAGAAGCAGAATAAGTTGTTGTTCGCATGCAAGCATAGTTTGAAGGTATTAGACTATTGTATTAGATAAGTTTGTAGTCATGGCATCAAGCAGTAGCCTCACAGAGCCTCAAATTCTATCGTTTACTGGTAAGAACTATGATTTTTGGTCAATAAAAATGAAAACATTGTTTTGTTCTTAGGATGTATGGGATTTGGTAGAGAATGGTTTTGTAGAACCACAGGATCATGCAGCTTTTGTGGCATTAACACAAGAAAAAAAATACTAGCTCAAAGACACCAAGAAAAAGGATGCTAAAGCCTTGTTTATTATTCAAAAAGCTATGGATGATTCAGTGTTCCCTAGGGTTGCTGCAGTAACCAAGTCCAAACAAGCTTGGGAAGCATTAGAAATTTCCTATCAAGGTACAACCAAAGTAAAGGTAGCTAAGTTACAAACATTAAGGAGAATTTTTGAAAATGTTTATATGAATGCATCTAGATCTATAGAACATTTCTTTACTGAGGTGATGAATATTGTTAATCAAATGAGGTCACATGGTGAAAGTATTGTAGACCAAAAGGTGATTGAAAAGATACTTAAAAGTTTACCTATTAAGTTTGATGTAATTGTAGTTGCCATTGAAGAATCAAAAGATTTAGCTCAATTATTTATAGATGAAATTTTGGGATCTTTATTGTCTCATGAATCCAAAATGAATAGGAATAATAATTCTTCTTCAGAGAATGCTTTTAGATCTCAAGTGTCATTTAGCAAAGGAAGAGGAAGGTCAAACTTTAGAGGAATAGGAAGAGGTAGAGGTGGACACATGAGTCCAGATCAAGGAGAATGGACTAATCAGTCCAATCAGAGATTCAATAACAGAGGACAAGGTAGAAATCAATTTCAGCAACAATCACCTAGGTTTGATAAGTCTCATATTCAATGTAATCATTGTAAGAAATTTGGTCATTTAACAAATGAATGTTGGAAGAAAAAAGAACTAGATAAACAAAATGTAAATTACTTAGGTGTATCAGATAATAGCTTAGGAGGGTTATTATTAACTTGTAATGTTGCTCAAGAAAGTTCCAGTAATAAATGGTTTTTAGATAGTGGATGTAGTAATCACATGATAGGCAATAGTGGATTATTTGCTAGTTTGGATGATTCTATGAAATCTGGAGTGAAATTGGGAAATGATAGTAAAGTATCTATAATTGGGAAAGGTGTTATAAATATTTTGACTAAGAATGGAGAAAAGAGATACATTCTTGAAGTCTTCTTTGTACCTAGTTTAAAACATAACTTGATGAGTGTTGGTCAGTTAGTGCAAAAAGGACCGTATAAAGTTTCTTTTAACAAAGACATATGTACAATTCTAGATAGAAATCCTAGTGACAGGTTAATTGCAAGGGTTGAGATAACCAAGAATTGGATTTTCCCCCTCCGGATTGATTGCATCCAAGGATCAGAGGAAGTAAGTTTCAAAAAAATGTACTTAGACCCAACATGGTTGTGGCATTTAAGGTATGGTCACCTTCATTTTGAAGGTTTGAGTTTATTGCAAAAGAGAAATATGGTGAAAGGTTTACCACCCATAGAGAATCCAGCTAATTCATGTGAAAGTTGTATATTAGAAAAACAACAGAGAAAGTTTTCCTGTAAGGAGTTCATACAAAGCAAGGACACCATTAGAGTTAATTCACACTAATATATGTAGACCAATGCAAACTCCATCCTTAAGTGGAAGCATATATTTTCTAACATTTACTGATGACTTCAATAGGAAAACTTGGATATACTTTCTCAAGCATAAGTCTGAAGCCTTTAGTAAATTCAAGGAGTTTAAAGCTATGGTTGAAAAGCAAAGTGGTCTACACATTCAGATACTCATATCAGATAGGGGTGGTGAATATAGTTCTAATGAATTTTTAGACTTTTGTAGAGATCATGGTATCAAGAAACAATTTACAACAAAGTACACACCGCATCAAAATGGTGTAGCAGAGAGGAAGAATAGAAACATAATGGAGATGGCCAGAAGCATGTTGAAGGCCAAGAATTTGTCTAATGTTTTTTGGGTAGAAGTAGTAGCATGTGCAGTATACATCTTGAATAGAAGTCCTACAAAGAGTGTCAAGGATCAAATTCCATAAGAAGCATGTACTGGTAAGAAAAACTCTATATCTCATCTTATAATTTTTGGATGCGTTTCCTATTCCTTAGTGCCATCTGAATTAAGAAGGAAATTGGAAGATAAAAGTGAAAAGTGTATTTTCATCGGTTATAGTGAGCAATAAAAAGCTTATAGATTGTATAATCCTATTTCAAAGAAAATGATTGTTATGGATGTTAAATTTAAGGAGGAAGAAGCTAATGTGATGGAAACACTTGATGGTATAGTCTTAAGTGGAGCACCAATGGTATGTGCAAGATCATGATGGGCCAAAAAGTGGCAATATGATCGGTATGTGGTTGGCAACTTTTTTTAACCCAAAATTGATGAAATGAAAAAGGTTTTTAAAGGAGATTCTCAGCTTTATCAATATAAATTATGCCTTTGAATTTAATAAGTAATTATTATTCATTTTCTATTCAAATTATGACTAAAGTCCTAATTGATAAGTTGATTGAAAAACATCTATAGCTTTCAACCAGATCACATTTTTTGAATCCAAAAGATGCATCACATTCTATGCTTCACATACTATAGGATTAAAAAAAAATTGAATTTACAAAGTATTGAACCAAGTTGTGGTTAGACATACAAGTTTTTATATTTTTTAAATTTGTTAAAAAATTCATAATTAATTATTTACTTGAAAAAAATTACAAAAAAATATGCATCACATTTAGACATGAGTCCTCTACTTATATCTAAAATCTTATAAAAAAAATTGTCATTTTATTTTGGTTAGGGTGTATGCAGACACCTACTCTTATTTTTCCTGAAAATTAAGTACCATCAGAAATTTTAAATTTTCACCTAAATATATATATATATATATATATAGTATATATATATATATATATATATATATATATATATATATATATATATATATATTAAGCAACCTAGTATTTTATAAAATACATTCAATTTTCTATAGATTCTTATCTTCATATATTTGAAATAATATAGATAACTTATTCAAAATTTTACATCAAGTTGCCTAATTTGATTTTTCTAATTTTTGCCACTTAAGGGCCTCAGTTTCCATGATGATCCCACACATACCCCAATAATACCTCATAGTGAAGAAGAACTAAAAGAAAATGATAGTCAATCAAATCAAGTTGGACCAAATACTCCACCAAGAAATTTTGTGCAGGGTCAATCATCAAACTATGAAGGCCAGCCTACTCCCAATTCAAATGTAAGTAATGAGTTAGATCCTACACTTGCTTCATTAAGACCAAGCTTTAGAAGTAAGAAAACAAGAAGTCTAAAAGAAATATATGATCAAGATTGAGAAAATGTAGATTTGTGTTCAAATTTTGCTTTATTCTCTCATGATCCAGTATATTTTGAAGAAGCGGTGAAAGAAGATAATTGGATCAAAGCAATGGATGAAGAAATGGATTCTATTGAAAAGAATCAAACATGGGAGTTAGTAGATCTACCTGAAGGTAAAGATTCTATAGGAGTTAAATGGGTCTATAAGACTAAGTTTAATGTTGAAGGTAAAGTTGCAAAACATAAAGCTAGATTAGTTGCAAAAGGTTTTTCACAATAGTACGGGATTGACTATAATGAAACATTTGCTCCAGTTGCTAGACTTGATACAGTTAGGACTGTTTTAACAATAGCTGCATAGAATATCTGGAAAGTTTATCAAATGGATGTAAAATCAGCTTTCCTAAATGGTTTTCTTGAAGAAGTTTATGTTTAGCAACCTCCAGGATATGAGGTATATGGGCATGAAAATAAAGTGTGTAAATTAAAAAGAGCACTTTATGGTTTGAAATAGGCAACAAGGGTATGGTATAACATGATTGATTTATATTTGATAAGTAATGGATTCAATAGAAGTAAGTGGACCCAGAAGGAAGTTTGTGACTTGAATGGCCGTAATAGAGATCTCAACAATAGAGTCATGGAACTAGAGCAGAAGATTAGTTGGAGCTGTAATGAGAATGAGGGACAGGACACCCCCTTACCGAGGAAAAGACAGCAGTCGCAGGAGGAAAGATTTACTAGGCTCGAATGCAATATGTCCAAGATTGGCCAAAATATCAGGGCCACTATGGCGAATAATTACAAAATTGCCAAGCACAATGCCATTATCATCAATGCTATGGTGGAAAAGTTAGAAAAAAATCAAAAGGGCTCACTGGTTGTGCACTTGGATGCAGGCAGAGGTTGTAGCAGATCAGTTGCTGAAGGGATTTCGACTCGCACCTGGGCTAATACGAAGAGGAAGGCCCCTGCTTCTCCACACATGGTTCAAATCCTCAAGCAGGGGTTACAGGATATGAATGAAGTTGAAAAGGAAGCCGAGGAGTTGATGAACACCTTGGAGTAGTGTTGTGGTGGTTGTTTCTGGCTTTTTGGCGGTCCTTTTTTCTGGACCCTGTTGTCTCTTTGTGTTGTCATTTCCTTTCTGGGATAGCTGACTGTTTGATCAAACTTTTTATGCTCTATCTTTGTATGTTTTAACTTTGTGGTTTTAGGTCCCTGTAAAACCTATTTTTTCCTTTTCAAAAAAAATGAGCCAACATTGTATACACAGACAAATGAACAAGGTCAAATTTTGATTGTGAGTCTATATGTTGATGATTTAATTTTCAGTGGAGATTTGTCTGCAAACATGCTCAAGTTAACCTTAATGAAAGAGTTTGAAATGATAGATTTAGGCTTAATGGGATACTTCTTAAGCATTGAAATCGTTCAATATGATAAAGGAATCTTCATTTTTCAATCCAAGTATGTGAAGGATGTATTGAGAAGATTCAAAATGTTACAAAGCAATTTAGCGTCAACTCTAGTTGCTATAGGAACAAAAATTAGCAAAGAAGATAAGGGGTCAAATGTTGATCCAACTATGTTTAAAAGACTTGTTGGAAGTCTAATGTATCTTACAACTACAAGGCCATATATCATGTATGGAATTAGTTTGATCTCAAGGTTCATGGATTCACCTCAAGATTCTCACTGGCAAGTTGGAAAGAGAATACTGTGATATGTTGTAGGAACAACAAGATATGGAATTTTATATTCCAAAACTAATTATTTTAATTTGGTTGGTTACACTAACATTGATTTTGTAGGTATCATAGACGATAGGAAGAGTACTTCTGGACACATATTTCATTTTGGATCTGGAGCTATCTCATGGGCATCGAAGAAGCAACCCATTGTAACAATTTCATTAGCTGAAACAAAATATGTAGCTGTAACTATCACATCATGTCAAGCAGTATGGATGTGTCGAGTCTTATTAGATTTGTTGCATAATCAAGAAGAGCCAACAACAATCTTTTGTGATAACAAGTCAACAATAGCATTATCAAAAAATCATGTTTTTCAGAAAAGGAGCAAACACATTGATACAAGGTACCATTTCATCCGAGAGTTGGTCAACAATGGAGAAATTTTCCTTGAATTTTGTAGATCTGAAGATCAATTAGCAGACATTTTTACTAAGGCATTACCAAAGGAAAATTTTGAGTATCTATGACAAAGACTAGGTGTTATTGATGCTGAAGCAATCAGTGGTTGAAATTAAGGGGGAGTGTTGGAAAAAGGAGTAATTTCACGCACCGTCACCCACTATCATTAAAGACTAAATCCAATCTCCTCCACCAACTAGCATTAAGTCTGCTTGACTTCATTGCCTCAGTCTTTACTATGTTGATAAGATATGTTTTTTCCTGATATTTTTGCAGTTAATAATCTGTCAGGGTTATCCATCTACTTCTCCCTCCAAATTTTTCATCTTATCTTCTCCGCTACCTAAAGACCTCTATAAATAACTGAGGCATATGTAATAGAAAAATATCAATAAAGATATAGTGTATGTTGTAGCATACGTTTCTATCTTATTTTGAGTTTTTTTTTTTTGTATATTGTCCTCTATTTAGCCTAGATCAATGTGGTGCTTAGTTAGTGTGGTAGTTGCAAGATGATGACAAAGTAAAGTTCTAGTAAGGGATTTAAAAGAACTACACTAGAACTTGACATTTTGTTTCATAAGATGGCAGCCTCTTTTATTAGGAAGATGAAAGTGGAGTAGTGATGCTTGGAGCAGGATATCCTTGACTAGTGAAAAGTTAAGTTGCATTTCAGTCTTGCCCTATATTCTTGTTTAGAATTCACCTATAGCATAAAGAAATTCTACAAATTGATTACTATGTTGTTTGTAGCCATGATATTTCCATAGCCAATTTTAGATGAGTTTAAGCATTGCTGATAGAATGAAACCAACACTAGCTACCAACAATAAATTATAAGATGAGTTGGAGAGCTTGTGATGGAAACAGTGTGAGCTTTTTAATCGGTTACTTCATCAACTTGTGTCTATGTTTGAGTGAGTTTAATGATTATGACAATGCCCATCAAACCCCCACAAACAACCAAACATGCGATACATAAGAGTTGTGAGATTCCTAAAATACCATGCTTAGGTATTGGTTAAAAACATACAACCCCATATATTTAAAAAAAAAATACATTAGGTACAAAATTTTCAATTTAAAAACCAAAGATATTTTGAACAATTAAACGATTCCCATATGATCATAAATATTTTCGATTTTTGGTTGCATCCCCTAAAACCAAGTTAAACTATACCCCCATTTAAATACTCACATTAATAAGTGACAAAAAAATAACCATAACCACTAGTGGCTAATCGAAATTAAATACATTAAATCAAATACATGAAATACCAAAACCCCCAATTTAACCCACTCAAAGAACATTTAAACTGTACAAATTTCTCAAATAATGATCTGAAAGTATAAATGAAGCATCAAAGATTCACACTGCCTATAAATAAAAGCAATCTAAGAAAAATATAAGACGCACGAATTGCAATATCATCTCACTTTACACTAGGGTTTCCGTTCAGAAATTGCAAACTAACCAAATATACAACAAACATGAGATTTTGAAATTGTTGCTAATAGAAAATGAATTCACATAAACCTAAATATACAATCCAAAAAATATCAGAGCCCTACAAAGGGTTTCAGCTTGCCATTATCGAACTAAATTCCTAGGCCTAATTGAACGAAAGAATTTAAGCTACAAATTCTATGACACAATTGATGCTAACAAGCATCGTCTAAACTTTCCACTATGAAGAGCTTAAGCACTAGTTAATTTGGTGATGTCCTTGGTTCCCTCAGACACAACATGCTTGGCAAGCTCCCCAGGAAGATCAATCTTGATGGTCGTTTGAATCTCTTATGATGTGATGGTGGGCTTCTTGGTGTAGCATGCCAGCCTGGACGAGTCACTAGCCGATTTCTCAAAGATGTCATTGATGAAGTTGTTCATTATTCCCATGGCCTTGCTGGAGATGCCAATGTTGGGATGAACCTACTTCAAAACCTTGAAAATGTAGATTTTGTAGGTCTCAATGCTCTTATGCTTCTTCCTCCTCTTCTCTTCTCCGCCTTCCTTTGGCAGCTTCTGTTCAACTTTCCAAACCTTCTTCTCAACCATTGGAGATTTCTCCACTATAGGCTTCTTCACAGTAACAGACTTCTTCACAACAACGGGCATAGGAGCCACTAATTTTCGCACCATATAGAACAAAGATTTATCAAGACAATAAGCATCACCGCCCTTATCTTTTGTATAGATTTAGGCAAGCATTAATGCATTTAGATTTGTGATATCTTTCCTCATTAAAAGATTAGATGTTTCAGACATGATGTGAGGAATTACCATTAGTTAAAACTCACATTTTGTAGATTGATCTACATTTACTATGTTTTGTCCACCATTTTGTTCAGTTGTTCACCCGAGTCATAAAAAATTACCTTACCTTTTAGAACAACAAACAACCTTGAAAAATTGTTTGGTGGGAGCAATTACCAACATGAGACATGTTTCGGTTCAAAGTTCATACAATATATAGACTATCAATTAATAAAATATTTTTCAGTTTGTACTTTCCCTATTGTACACAAGATACAAACCCTCTTCCCAAACTTCCTTTGACCTTTTCCACCCCCAATTTACATCTAAAGTAATGTTAGTCCTCAACCGAACAACGAGAATCTTTGACCTCCAAGATTATTACCATTTTATACCTTTCTTTTTCTAATGATAAAAGACGAACAAACGAGAGGTGGTCTACATAAGGTACACAATTAAATGAAAAGGCGGTGGTCAGCACCACACCGCACTAAGCGCGGTGATCGACAATTGGGAGGACACGATATTAATTATTAAAAAAGCACAAAAGTCGGTATTGCGAAGGCAACTAGTACGGGCACGTGATCAATATATTATTAAAATTGATTGTACGAAAGCGTCGCAAAGGCAACTTGTAAGCGCGTCTTCGCCACGTATAGAATGCCAAACTGCGAGGAGACTGGTGTTACGACCGACTTTTAAAGTATGAAAGCGACAGAAAACTTCCTCGTCACAAATAATATGTTGAGGAAGGTTATAAAAGGGAATAACTTGATCTTGCATTGTCCTCTGTACTGCAACGACTAGACACTAATGGCTCCACCTTTTCATTTTCCCAACAGCCCCGAAGCCTTTCGTCAAGACTGCAGATGCAATGGCTGTCACATTACAGAAATTTGCAGAGCACAGGACGTCCATGGTCTTTTAATAATGGCCATGATGGTGTTTTGTTTGAGCTTTCTGGGCATATTTACAGTGCCCATTGGACTTGAAAAGAAGCAGGGCTTCGCAGGGGCAAGAGAAGCCATGGACAGCGTGGGGTTTGCGATATTTGTAGTGATGGACACAGTGAGCTTTTTCTCGTCACTGGGGGTGGTGTTGGTGTTGTTGCAGGCCAACACTTCACAGAGTGGTATAAAGTGGATGATGAGGATGTGTGGTATGGTGGCGCAAATCGCGATGGGATCTGCTGCCATTGCCTTTGTTTCTGCAGCGACGACATTAACGAGCCATCGCTAATGTTTATAGAGCGTTTATACTAAGATTGCAATAGAATAATTACATGTTTTGTTTCTCTTGTCTGCAATCTTTTGTAAATTGTGTATCTATCGGTTTGTAGTGTGTGAACTCCCTTTGTAGCCTGTGTTCTTGCCAAAAGAGACGCCATTGTTTCAATTTACAATGTTATGTCTTGTCTCCTCTCGAAAGAGAGTTCATATAAGTTTTTTTGTGGTATACGTTGGCACTATACAACACTCAGAAGAAAATTATATGAAAAGATTTTGAGTTTTCAAGGATGCTAGAAGAAAAAATTAGTGTAATACAGTAATGGATGGTAGTTCAAAGGGACCTCAATGCTGGTGTTTGAAGGTCTTGTTAAATATATGGTCCTATGGTTATTTAGCTATATTGTGACCTTCTGCATCCATGTAAACTTATTTTGTGAGCCTTATGATGTGAGTAACACAACATCATTCATGTGATGTTTGTTGATTGGCATATGTGGGTGTCATGTGAATTATTCTGTAGACTATGTGGTTGTTATTAATTTAAAGAAAATAATGATGAACTAAATATTTACAAATAGGTATGATTGAACGTGATGATATAATGTCTTGGTGATTTGAAAAATTCTTCATTAGTTCATGGATTCAATTTTTTCAATAATCATGTAATGGGTAATCATTTTTCTTGGGTACTTTATTAATCTTATGTAGTGAGAATAATCTCATGAATGTGTAGTTGTGACATTTTAGTGTCTATTATCTAATAATTTGTATGGCTTTACATTTCATAGTCTTAATGGCAATTATTGAGTTGTTGGTAATAAATCTATACCCTTGCCTTGCATTTTTTATGCACATTGTGTTCTCATAGTGTGTATGTTGGCACCATTAGCTTTATTGTTGCACATTTCAAGAAGAAACATTTATCTAACGTATTTTTTATGATTTCTCTCTTCTAGCAATAATAACTACGAAATTTCAATGGCTTTATATATTTGTTTCTAACATGGTTTTAATGTTGGCCTCTCCCCAAACCTTAGTGACTTCTAAAAGAAAAACCTAATCTAAGGGGAGGGGGATGTAAGAACCATCCTTACGTGTAGTTATTCTAGCACCTCTTCCCATTGATTGACTCTAATGATGCTATCTAGTTGAATCAATTTGTAACCTTGCTACCTTTGTTCTACTTTACTTTGGGAAATATAAAATCCTTTCAATTCTACAAACCTATGTAAGACTATTATATCTCTTATAGCTATGTGGATATTGTTACAAAGCTTTATAATTCTTACCTTGATAAATGTTATTATAGTTGAATTATGAGTTTGATGTGATGAGAAATATCAAAAGGTTACTCAATAATTTTGATATCCTTAAATTGGAAGATGAATCCTTAAGTTATAAATTTTTCTAATAATATGATTAATTTAGTGATTAAATGATGCTTAGTACTTGTGATATCAATTGGTTAAATTGTATGATCTTGATTTGAGAATATTTATATATTGAAATCCACTTAACCATGGATAGTGATTTTAAAATAAAAACAAAATGCATGCATATGATTTAATGAGTGAACTACACATGCCTTATTGATAAAGTGATTTATAAGGTTTATGCTATAATGAGATTGTGCATGATTATATTGTGGCTCAATGAGTCCTAAATTTAATTTATTATATTATCAAATTTTGGTTAAATGTGAATATTTTATTTTACAACAATTGTTAGAATTAGATATTATGAACTTGTATAATGTTGATAATATGTAAGATATGATCATACTAATCAATGAGGTTGGTTTTTTCTATGTCATTGATGTTTGATTTTGCATTAAATTACATTTCTAAGATATGTAAATTTATTTGAACCATTGATGAATAAATGATATAACTATACTTCCTTCACTTTAGCTATATGTATATATACCATGGAATTATTGATATTTATAATAAAGAACCACCAATGGAAGAAAAGAGACTATCATGTCCTTCATGTTTAACCACTTCACATTATGAATTAAATTAAATTTTAACTATGTATCATAGAGAAATAAATATCTTGACCTAAAAAAAACTAAGATCTTAAGGGTGAACCAATTACCTTGACCACAAGTGATTAAATTTCATTATTTAAGCTTCATTATTAGTTTTGTGCCTATGTCTTGACACTATACAATTTTCATTATTTTTATTATCCTAGGTATATATTTTATGTCTTTTTTATATTATCCAAATTAGACAAACTGTGTAGATTTATAATTTTGTTCAATTTTAGAAGTGACAAAATATACATTGTTGAGCCCCTAGGGGTAAGGGATTCATTTGATTCATGATTTGAAGGGGTTGAATGAATAAAGTACGTATTGAATTCCCTTTAGAAGACTATGCTATTAATAGGCATAGAAGAGTGGATTGACGAACTATTCTTTAATGGAAGGGATTCAAACCCATGTGATTTACATGTGCAATGCCTTACATTAATGATATGTAGTAATTTTGGTGAAACCCATGTGGGGTTCCATGTGTTCTCATCTTATTCCATGAGGATGTGTAACATGGAACACCCTTAGAATTTTGTAGTATTCTTTAATTATGGAAAATTCTCTTTTTTTGTAGAGCACTTAGGTTGGGAATAGGAGGATATTTGAAAATATGGAAGCTTGAAAGATGAGAAAGTACTTGTATCCCTGACACTCATTAAGGAGATAAAATAAATATAACTTAATATCTTCCATTATTGTTATATTTAAATTGAAATAAAAAATGAGCCTTATATTTAGATAATTTTAGTTGATCTATGCTTGTTCTTGTAAAATTTATAGTTGAATTTCCCTTTTGATTAGACTTATTGTGTATGTACGTGTATTGAAGAGAAAGAGTGCCCTCATGTTGGTTGTGGGATAGGAATAAGACCATTCCATCCATTTCATTTCAGGTGATTTTAATCTCTCTTACTATTTTTATTCTTTTGTTGTTCTTACACTATTCTTGTTGAAACTAGATTCTTTATATTCCCCTTGCTTGGGTGATGGTGAAATCCTTATATGAATATATTTACCAAATTGGTTGGGTAGAGAGAATTATCTTCCAATTGGCATTGTTCTCAAGCTTACTTGGAGCCTCTCTTAACTTAAAGTGAAAGAAATATAAGGGAAAAAGTAAGAAATCACATCATATATTATGTAGAATTATCATTTATAAATATATTTTCATCTCTTTTTGAAAGACTTTGTTTTTAGTTAAAGGTTGTAATAGAAACTTTAGTTTTTATTTGAGAAACTTTTATTTGTATATGCATCACACTTGCAAGAGGCTGAAATATATTGTTCATGTTGTATGAATACAAAAAGGGAGGGTGAAATTCCTTCAATAGTTCATAAATTTAAAATATTGTAATATAAGATGGAAAGTGTATAGGTATATCGACATAAATATTTCAAATGCATTAAGATTGTTGGTTTAATAATCATTTATGAAAAATGTTTGAGTCTACCTCTTATTATCATATGGGTGACTTATATAGATAGATAGATTCGACAAATAAAATAATTGAATAAGTAAATAAATAAAGAAACACAAAAAATGTATTGAAGAGGATAACTATGTTCTTCTAGTTTGATGGATTTAATCTTCCAATTTTATTTCTTATCTCCTTCTCTTCAACCTACAAAATGAGGAAAATGAAGTGAGAAAATTCATTTTATGATTGTCTTTTAAAATAAGGAAATACTTTAGTGTTGCCCTAGATTTAAGGGTGGACATAGTAGTCATCTAATGGGTGATGTTTAATGCTAAATCTTTTGAAACTATAGACATATAAAATGCATTCCCACATTTTTTTCACATAGTAGATCTATCCCACATATCCACTTCCAACATTAATTGAATACATATTTTATTTAATTGATTTTTTATCATTCTTCTAGCAAGAATCAAATCAATTTCAATTATTTAATTAAGTAATCTAACCATTCTTAGATAACATTAATTAAATAAATTACCTTTATTTAATTAATTTATATAACCAATTCAACCTTTCTTGTAAAGTTTCTAACATAATTGAATAAATCACATTTATTTAAATTAAATCAATCATTCTCTCAATATTCTCTCATAAATTAAATAAATACACAACATTTATTTAATCTCTAAAATCTCCCTCGTCATTAATTGAATAAATACATCATATTTAGTCAATTAATTAACCATTTACACATTCCTCCACCACTTTATTTAAAATAAAAAATGTTAATCTTAAACATGGCTCCAAGTGTAGAAGGCTCCAAAAACAACCCTTTTCAATCTTCATCCTCCATCAAAATTGAGAACATATCTACCCTCCATCTAGATTCCCAATCTTTACCCTAATCACACACACCTATCACGAGATGCCACTTGTAAGACTCATTCTTGCCTTCAAATGGATAAACCCTATCCCTTCATTTCATATGAACAAATCTCATTTATCCATAATTCTCATCTAAAATCTATAAATTAATCATTCCACGGACCATTTTCAAGAATAGGAATTGGATGAAAGCAAGGTTATGTTGTTGAATTAAATAACCACATTCCCTCTCAACTACAATAATCCATCTTGAGCACATTAATTGCTCAAAAAGGTTCATTTTGGTATTAGATGTATTAAAAAGCTTATCAATATCGAACCATGACATGTAGAACCCATAACTTAAATTAGAATTAAAACTTTAAAAGTTAGTTTAATTTTGGAATTTACTTTATGTTAATAATAACTCATTTATGTTTGATAATCTTATTTATAAAATAATAATTGACTTAAAATCATATTTATGTATAATAGACTTTCATAGTATGTATATGGATATCTTTTATTATATTATCTCATATGTCACATTGAACATTATTAGCTTATAATTTTAAGTGTATTAATGGTAAATCTAGCAATAAAAATGAGTTATTAAATTCAGTCAATCGCGTATCACCTTGCTTCTTTTAGAGCATCAAAATAGTGTGCCAAATTTTTATATTTAACAACGCAATGAATTGTTTTATCATTAGCATTGCGATTTGATGACTAACTAATGATGTGTTTGAATCTACATGTGGATTTCCTTGGAGTATCTCACCTAGGGGTACCTTTGAATCCTTATTTTAAAGACTCCACCCTAACTGAGTCTATAAACTTCATCTAGATGTCTAATTATGATAATAATTTTTCTAAATGTGTGTTTCTCTCTCCAAGGTACTTTTTTGCAAATTGTTAATGTTTAACCTCCTCACATGTTGCCTTCATGTGGTGTTATATGTGGAAACAACCCACATGCACACTTGTGTTTACAATGGTGTAGTAAATACTTGATTTAAAAATTGGGTTGAACTGATTTTTTCCTGCTTTTTTTTTGTGATGGGCATTACAAAGTGTCATATTATAAATTACATGTTCCATAAAGTGCCACTTCAATTAGGACACACTTTTATATATGGACACATAAATATTACAAAATAAATAATAAATATGAACATAAGGTGTTGTAGAGAGTGTGACACCTAATCCTAACATATGTGGTATAACTACATAAGCTCTTAGATCAATTATGAGCTAACTAAATCATGAATTATTCAAATTGCACACAAGGGTGTTGTATAAAAGGACATGTCCTATTGTATTTCAACTCAAAAAGACATGTTAGATTATCATAAAGGAACATTAACATGATGGCATCATAAGGCATCCTAATTGCATTACTTTGCATCATCATCATAAGCATACATAGGAGTTTGACCCAAGAAAAAATAACTATTGTCTAATAAGCTATTCAACAATGTCTCTAGATAACACCTCTCTTCATATATGGGCACAATAAACTAAGGCACATCTACAATAGTCACTATTTTTTTGCTAGTTCACTTTCACACTTGAGTCAAATTTCTTTTTTCACATACTAGGTTAACTTTTGCTAGTACATGTGTTAAAGTGAGATATAACAAAATTGTAGATCTAAGGAATTTGTCCAACAAGACTTAATTTTCTACATGATAAATTGTTTTGATATCTATTACTATCATTTTCCATCAAATTTCAAACTAAATACCTTTATTTTATTTTACACATTTAATTATATTTATTTCTCATTTTACACTCTAAATCCTAAATTTTATTGAAACATTCATTTACATTAGATGACAGCGCGTTATGCTACTATCTATCTAAAATAAGCATATACGATTTTAAAAAACATATAAAAACATGTCGTAACATATCAAGATGATATCCTTAAAATTCAGGACACGAAAGTTTCATGGAGGCAGCTTCAAAACGCGTCTTCGCTGTGTATAGAAAGTGCGAGGAAAGTGTGTTAACGACCGACTTTCAACGTACGAAAGCGACACAAAACTTCCTTTGTCACACACAACACCTTGAGGAAAGTTATTAAAGAAAATAACTTGATCTTGCATAATGGTTACGGTGGTGTTCGCCGCCGTCGCGGTGGGTGTGATCTTTCTAAACACGCTTACAATGCCCATTGGACCTGAAAAGAAGCAGGGCTTTGCAGGGACCAGAGAAGCCATGGATAAGGTGGGGTTTTCGATATATGTTGTGACGAACACAGTGGGCGTTTTCTCGTCAGTGGTGGGGTTGGTGTTGTTGCAGGTCATGGCTATGGACAACATTTCACAGAGCTGCAAAAAGAGGGTGACTAGGATGTGTGGTATAGCAGCGGATATCGGAATAAGATGTCCTGTCATTGCCTCCGTTTCTGCAGCGATGACATTTCAGAGGCATCGCTACTTAATGTTTATAGAGCAGTTATACTAAGATTGAAATAGTATAATTACATGTTTTGTTTCTCTTGTCTGCAACGTTTTGTAAAATGTGTATCTATCGGTTTGTATTGTGTGGAGTCCTTTTGCAGCCTGTGTTCTCGTTAACAGAGATGCCATCTTTTCAATTTACAATGTTATGTGTTCTAGTTTTGTCTGGTATTTGTTGGCGTTGTACAACTCTTATAAGAGAGTTATATGAAAAGATTTCGAGTCTTGAGGGATGTTAGAAGAAAAAATTAATGTAATAGAGCAAATGGATGGTAGTTCAAAGGGACCTTAATGCTGGTGTCTTAAGGTCTTGAGTAAATTTCTTTGCTATCCTTTCATCAATTTCCGTATAAATATTGTAACTCGTATATCTAATAAATATAACTATATTTTATTTAGTTGGTATATATATAGGATTTTATAGTGTGAGATATGTGGTTAGAGAACAACTTATATTCTTTGGTGGTAGTAACTATATTCAATTCTCTTCCTTTTTTAAGGTGGTTTTGATGAAGTTGTATGGTGATTGTAATGAGCAAATTCTTACAAGATTGTTATTTATTTAATTATGTATTGGTGATTTTTATTTATTTTTATTATAAATCAAGCAGTATTAAAATCACATTTATTTGCGTTACTTAGTTATTTAGAATTTGAAATGGTTCTTTTGTTTTAAAAATTTGATTAAGTTATTTTTAGAAAATTTGAGATATAGTATTTATTGTTATTTAGAATTTTTATTTTTCGTTATGATTTTTATTGATAGATTTTATTTGGAGATTTCATATTATTGAGAAGTATTTGGTTTGGGGCTTCTTTAATGTTCATGGATATTTTATGTCAAGTAATATGATATGTATAAAACTATTATATTCAAGAAGGGTTCTTGGTAGGTCATATGGAGAAGTAGATGATCTAGGGAATTATTATTGTGAAATTGGAATTATAAATAGGACTAGAATGGGATAACCTTAATAGCTTGCTCTTGTGTGTGTGATCTCTTTTGTACCCATCTTTTAAAGGCTAATAAAATTAAACAAACAAGATAAAGGTGCTAGGAAATGCATGGAGGGGTCCTTGGGAAGGATTTTGAGACCATGTTTCTTATTGATTCTATGGCTATTTATATATTAGATATGAGATTCTATGGTGTTATGATTATTTGGTTATTATTTTTATCATTTTTTTATCTCTATGATTCTATGACCACATGGTCCTATGGTTACTTGGCTATATTGTGACTTTTCTAGCATCCATCTATACTTATTTTGTGAGCCTCGTGATGTCTCAAGTCACGTGACATCATTATTGTGATGTGTGTTGCTTGGGATATGTGGGTGTCATATGAATTATTTTACAGACTAAGTGTGAGGAGATTAATTAAAAAATAATAATGATGAACTAAACACTTACAAATGGGCATGATTGAACATGATGACATGATGCCTTAGTTATTAATATAATTCTTCATTAGTTTGTTGATTCAATTTTTAAAATAATCATGTAATATAGATAATACTTTTTCCTTGTTACTTTATTATTGTTATGTACCGTGAAATCTCATGAATGCATAGCAATGACATTTTAGTTCATATTATCTCATCATTTGTATGGCTTTGCATTTCACAACCATAACAAAAAAATGACTTGGTGTTAATGAAATTATACCTTTGTCTTGTAAATTCTGATGCACATTATGTTCTTATATTGTGTGGGTTGGTGTTGCTTAACTTTATTGGTGCACACTTCATGAATAAAAAAATATCTAAGATGTTTTATTATGATTACTCTCTTTTAGTGATAGTAGTTAGGGAAATTTTATTTGCTTTATGTATTTTTCTAACATAGTTTTAGGGTTAGTCTCTCCCCAAACCTTAGTGATTTCCAAGAGGAAGTATAATCTAAGGGAAGGGAGATGTAAGACATTGATTCACTCTAATGTTGCTAGCTAGTTGAATTCATTCATGAACCTTGCTATCTTTGTTCTAGTGTACTTTTGAAAATATAAAAGCCTCTCAATTCTACAAACCTAACTAAAACTATTATATATCCTATACATATGTCAACATTTTTACAAGATTTCATAATTCTTACCTTCATAAATGTTGTTATAGGTGAATTATGGGTTCATCTAATGAGCAATATCACAAGGTTATGAGATAATTATGATATTCTTAAATTGGAAGATGAATCTTTAAACTATAAAGAATTCTAATGATATTATTAATTAGTGATTAAAAGTGTTGCTTAGCACTTGTGATATCAATTACTTAAATTGTGTGAACTTGATTTGAGAACATTTAAATATGAAATTTTGTTTAAACATGAATAGTGATTTTAAAATGAAAATCAAATAGATGCATATGATTTTATGAGTGAACTACATATTCCTTATGGATAAATTGATTTAGTAGTTTTATATTATTATAAGACCATGCATGATTATGTTATGGTGCTCAATGGGTTCTAAATATAATTCATTAAATTATCAAATTTTGGCTAAATATAAATATTTTATTTAAAAATAATCATTAGAATTAGATATTTTTAAACTATATAATGTTATTATGTAAGATATAATCATACAAATTTATGAGGTTGGTTATGTATTTGTTGTTGATGTTTGAGTTTGGATTGAATTACATTTCTAAGGTATGTGAAGTTAATTGAACCATTGATGAGTAAATGCTATAACTATACTTCCTTTGCTTTAGCTATATGTTTATATACCATGGATGTATTGATATTTGTAGTAAGGAATGCAACTACTAATGGAAGAAAGTGATAATAGTCATGACCTTAATATTTAACCACTTCACATTGTGAAGTAGTATCAATTTTAACTATTTATCATAGATAAATAAACACCTAAGCCTAATTCAGACTAAGACTTTAAGGTTGAAGCAATTTTCTTGACCATGAGTGATTAAAATTTATTATTTAAACCTCATGATTAGTTGTGTTTCTATTTCTTGATCATGGTACTTGTCCAAGGTACCACAAGAAGTGGTTTGGACCACTATTGGGTGGATTTATTTCTCTTTACTATTTTTTATTTCTTTTCTTTCACTTTTCTATTTTTTTGGAATTTTGTTGATTTTGCGATTTTCTAAAATTTTGAACTTTAGGTATCATATTCCTAGACATCTAATGTAGTTGATCTAGATGCTCCAATCATTACATGCCAATAGTATCAAGCATTAAAACTTTTTGATTTTGTGATTTTCTAAAATTTTGGACTTAAGGTATCATATTCCTAGACATCTAATGTAGTTGATCTAGATGCTCCAATCATTACATGCCAATAGTATCAAGCATTAAAACTTGTTGCTTCAATATAATATTTTTGCACTAGTATGTAATGCACAATCATGATGATGCTCTTCGATAGTTGGGTTTTCCCTATCCAAATATAAACATCTCAATAGAGTTCCATCATAAACCTTGTGGTAAAATTTAGCTACAAGGATGTGGTGGATCAGATGTTTTGGATTAGATTTAGGATTAAGGGTATGTGCAGAATCATGATGGGCCAAAAAGTGGCGATATGATGGTTGTGTAGGGTATGTGGCTGACAACTTTTTTTTTACCCAAAATTGATGAAATGAAAAGGGTTTTTAAAGGAGATTCTTAGCCTTCCACCAATATAAATTATGCTTTAATTTTAATTTAATAAATATTTTTTATTAATTTTCTATTTGAATTACGACTAAAGTCCTGATTGATAGGCTGATTGAAAAACATCTATAGCTTTCAAATGGTATCACATTTTTTGAACCCAAAATATGTGTCACATTCTATGCTTCACATACTATAGGATTGTGGGCATCTAATCTGCTAAATACTAAACTATAGCAACTATATCACATGGATTAGTTTAAACAAGTAGATTAAATACTCTTATGAAATATTGAATCATGCTAAACAAATGCAACAAAGTAACAAAATATCAAAGAGATTTATTGAAAGCATGTCAAGCATGTTCAAACCTATCCCATAGTGGATTGGTGCTTCTTTGATGTGGAAAGAAGCCCTTTCTAACCCTTGACAAGCTTGATGGTGAAAATGCCTTGAAGATGTTAAGTGATATGATAAACATGATGCAAATGCTTGAAATTGTGTATCAAGTTGTGAAGTTGTGGAGATGATGATCAAGATGAAATGTTAACTTGGAGGAGTTGTGGAGGATTAATATTGTAGACACCTAAAAATGACCTAGGCCTGCAAGCTTCATTTTTACCACTTTCATCCTAGCATATTTATGACATTTAATTATGTCCTTGGTCCACATTCGACTATTGATTAAATAATTCATAATTATTTAATTAATTCATGACCTTTAATTCTTCATGATTATTAAATAAATAAATCTTATTTATTTATTAAATACGTCATTAATTGTCTAAGTCTCCCCTTAATTAAATAAATTTCTTAATTTATTTAATTACCTTCTATTCACTTTATTCTTCCTGATTATTAAATAAATGGGCATGTGCAGGATCATGGTATGCCAAAAAGTGGCAATGGAGAAAAAAATACGTGTTTCTATGACTCAAAAATGTGAAAATGGTGAGTTGACTTTTTGGAGCTCGGGTGACTACCGAGGCAGAGGGAAAACTTAGATTTAGGAATCGGATATCTGATCCAAATCGGATATCCGATTTGGATCGGATATCCGATTTTGTTGACATATATATATATATATATATATATATATATATATATAAAATTTCGGGCGACCAAAACTCATTTTCACATTTGCATTCGGCTCAACCGCGGGGGGTGCATAGTGGAAAGCAAAATCAGATATCCGATTTGAAATCCATCTCAATGGTAAAATTCTTGATTTTTATTTACTCTAATCAAATTTTCAATTAGATTTGTTTATTTTTAGTTGATTTTTCAAAATATAGGGTTTTGGTAGAAAAAATAGGGTTTTTATTTGGATTTTAAAAACTAGGGTATTTTTGACTAATGCTCAAAATCCTTTTGGAGAAAATAAGTTTCCTCTCCCCACAATAATGCCTTCTATTCCCCAACTTTACACCTCAATCATAGCATCGATGATGGAATATAACAATGGTTTAAACTCAAGCTTAGGAATTTCTAGTGGAAATTATAATAGTTTGTCCCTTCACCTATAACACCTTCATATTCATCACTTACCTCTAAACATGAAATATAATATCCCACCATTCCTCCATACTAGTTCACCATGCTTGAAAACTCTCCTCACACAACATGTGGCCCAATGATTTTGTGATAAATCAACTTTTTTATTTAAACATGAGATTATTACAACAACAAATTTCAAACTTAAAACAAAATCAAACCAGCTAGTAAACATCCAAAATGCAACAAGCATAGTTCATTAATGTTCACTATTTTAAATACCTACTACAAAACAGCTAGAGAATATCTGCGGCTTTGGAAAGTACAGATGGTAAAAAATATCCTAATAACCATTTGTTAGTTTTACTACCTTGTGTAAAGACTTTTATTTTTGAAGATTCACTCATAGTAAAACTCTTTTCTAGATTATTGAAAGATATGGCCTTGGATTGGTTTTGTTCATTGTCAAACAATCAATTACCTCCTTTACACAACTCATTAATGATTTCCTCCAACACTTTCAAGTGAACATCAGTCCTCAAGTTACATTAACAAATTTAGTTCATTGTAATCAAGGACCTAAAGAGAAAATAAAAAACTTTATGAAATGATACTAATCCCTTTATTTTAAATTCTCCTATAGTCTTCAAGATGTTGACATTCAAAAGGTGTTTATAGATAACTTACAACCTAATATTCAAGATAAGAAATTGCTAATGAAATATCCATCCTTAACACGTTTT
>VDFB02088053.1:0-28499 GCA_007258455.2 Sequoia sempervirens | reverse complement strand
ATTACAATTGTATAAAAACCACAAGGAAGCTAACAAGACCCACATGAACAAGAAATGGATGAGGGTGGAAAAGAAATCCTTGACTAAGCTTCATAATTAGCCAAAGAGAGAAAATTTCAATAAGGAGATTGGTGACATAATCATGATGCTTTCCAAGGTGTTCAAAAAAGAGAGATTCTTCACACTTTAAGGAATGGATGTTTCCATTCATTCAAACCATTTTGGATGGAAAGCAACAATTTGATTGGTCAGTGATTTTGTCAGAGAGCCTACATAATCAAATGCTTAGAGTGGGGAAAACAAAAATTTTCTTCATGACTTCTTATGTAGTGTATGTAGCTGCAAAGAGGGGGGATTTTTCCTGGTTTGAATGCAATTGCAGTATTGGGAAAATCCCTTGGATAGAAGAAAGTGTGGGATCATTATGATCAACTAACTTTGCAAACATCAGAGTTGCACTATAGGAGAGTTAATGATGCATTCTTGTATGTTATCATTAACTGGCTGGCAGGTGATGCATGGTAGAGATTAAGTAGGGAAGCCATGGCATTCATTGCATAATGGGGACATTGGTACATTCAATACCCCAAGTTTACTTACTTTAGGTTGGCTAGTTTTGATGGCCATCCTCATCTGCTTCAAAGATGTTGTAGTAACAAAATTGTCCTTATCAAATCCATCTATTAGGCCATATGATTCAATCTTAAATTTGTTGGTAAGCATAAGACTGGGTGCCATAAATTTCCCATGAAGTTAGGAGAGTATAGTTGCGCACATAATGTGGTTGCTAAGGCTATTTATGATAAATTAATTTATTTTACATTAGGTTTATATGCAGCTCGGAAGCATTTTTATCCCAAGCATAAGATGAATGCTTTGATCCCTACTATCTTTGAGAATCAATTCAATTTGCTAGAAGATTTTTGGATTGATCTACAAGATGAATATGATGTCAGAAGGAGGAACTATGAAAGATTTCCCATCCCATTATTGATTGAGTATGGGGTGAAGGAATATATTCCTAATACATTATCAGATGATGGTGTAACCTTGGATCCCTAGTATGAGGCTAAAATCATAGGTACCAAGGACTTGGATCCAATAAACTGGGATGGGGAAGAGTCCATTGTTATTAAGAAAATTGCAAGGACAGTGATGGATCAAAGTATCTAGTAGGTGGTGATGGGGATCAAGAAGCCAAAGGCTCAAAATTCTAAGAGGAAAGCTCCAAGTACCCAAGGGTACAAAAGAATGAAGAGGAGGATAGCTCCTAAAGAGCCATTAGGGTTTCTCCCTTCTAACTCTAGGGAGGAGCCTCATCTAGTAGTACCAGCTCAAGATATCCTTGAATCAAAAGGTGAAGGAACCTCAATTCTTGTAGAAGAAACCTCATCTCACCCCGAGACCTCAATTGATGGAGAAGAGACATCATCTCAACCTGGAGCTTCAATAGTTGTTGGAGGTAAAACCTCAATTCAACCTCCCCTTATAGAGAAATCTATTGAGGAGATGCCAACTAGTAGCCTTCATAAGGACGTTGAATCTTTAAAATGGAAATAGCATGAAGTTGAGATCCATGATATCAATTTTGATTCAGAGGCTACATAGTTAGATGATGAGCCTCCCAAAGTTGTGTCTATAGAGAATGTTGGAAGTGTTGAGGAAGAGTATTTTTTCACTAAGGAGGATCAATGGAAGTTGTAACTAAGGGTTATTTTTAGGATTAGATTCAATGAATTGAAAGCACAATAATAAAACCCAAAGAGATATGAAGCACAATGGAAGCAAATAATAATGAAACGATTATACCAGATTCGCGAAGCTTCCATGAATCACCTCCATAGCACCTCCTAGCTTGCAGTGTATGATTGATGCCCTTAGATCGAGTGTGTGAGCAATTTGACTATGCCATTGTCCTATGCAAGTTTTGAAGGATTTAAGTAAAATTATGCCTATGCCTATGACAAATGATAAATGATGATAAATGATAAATGACTATTATGCCTATAATAACAAAGTGGTCCCTAAATTATGAACAAAATTTACATTTTATAGAAAACATAATTTTGAATGGACAGATGAGAGCGACTCTTGATAGAAACCTAAAATCAGAGGATGAGATTTAGTTTGATAATACCTAATTAGGGTTAGGGAAAAATCCTTAAGTGAGTGGTCAAGATGTCATCTGAGAAAATTAGATCGGCAGTGGAGAAAAGATGAGATAATTAATTTCAAAAATAAAGATTTTCAAAATTAAGAAGATAAAGATAGCCTTCTTTGTGAGATTTGAAAAATCAGATAAAAGATGGACTGAAAAGCAAATTTGATAAAATCAAGAATCTACTTGCTTTATTTGATTTTTGGAAGAAAGCTACCAATTTGAATTAAATCAACTCAAAATATGGATTTTGTGAGACAAATAAATAATCTTTTTCAGATTATTTAGCAAAATGGACTACCAGTTAAGATTGTGATGACATTTTAAATAATTTCATTTATTTAAAATGAGAGGAATATTAATTTTGTCAATTTAAATAATTAAAGATAATTATTTAATTTAGCACATATGATTAAGAATTAAATAAATTAATGAATTTATTTAATTATGACAATTAGTGACATATTAAATAAATAAATGAAATTCATTTATTTAAAAATCAGGAAGAATTAATGAATAAAAATAATTAAACAAATTTAGAAATTTATTTAATTAGAGGAAGACTTAGACAATTAATGACATATTTAATAAATAAATAAAATTTATTTATTTAATAATCATGAAGAATAAAAGAGATATGAATTAATTAAATAATTATGAATTATTTAATCAATAGTCAAATGTGAACCAAGGACATAATTAAATGTTATAATTATGCTAGGATGAAAGTGGTAAAAATGAAGCTTGTAGGCCTAGGTCATTTTTAGGTGTCTACATTTTTCCCCTCTTTGTCATAATGTCACTTGTCGCATTGTGACAAAGAAAATAAGTCAAAAATATGCCCCAGTGCAAAATAAGATGAGGAAGAATGATGAGGAGGGTAGTGGTATGCCCCCTCGAGAGGACAAATGGGTTCCAAGATCACGGGTGTGCTCTCGAAATGGACGAGAAGACTAGAATATGAAGAGACAAAAAAAATGTTAGTGCAAAAGATATGGATGATGAAGATGTAGACTAGATGAAAGAATCCTTCCAAAACTTTCCAAAGAACTTTAATATTTATTTCTCTTAATCATCATTGGGCGGTAAAAATGACACAAATGGACAACAAACACCATGATATGACATAGACCAAGGTGTACAAGGTCATCCACTTGAAAAACAGACAATCACAAACAAGGAATGCCCTAACTCATACTAAGGGTCATGTTGCCTTAGTCTTTTTGTCGAGACAATCCACATACAGTAGTCAAAGAAAATAAAATAGGTCAGGAGACATCATCGCACCTCTAAATCCTTCATGGGACATCCTTGAGGAAGCTAGTAACATGACCAAAAAGACAAGACAGTAAAAATATAAGACAAAATAGCCAAGATAGTCAAAAGATAAGACAAGATAGACCAAAAAAATTAACAACCATTTAATTTTGTTTGCCAATGTTTGATTTCTTGTCGGTTTGACAGTTTTGACAGTTTAAGAGTTCTTCCAATTTGACGATGTTGATAGTTTGATGGGGCCTATTGTCAGGAAGGACCCATCCTGAAAAAGGAAAAGGAAATTTTGACGAGGTCTAACTCCAAGAAGGACACATCTTGAAGAGGACCAAAGAGTGACGAGACTGATATTGTTTTGACTAATATGTTTTGGTAAGTTGACTGATGTTGACTATATGATTGGTTGGACTGTGCTGTCTGATTTTGACCAATTTTGACATTGACGTTTTGAATGACTATCTTGTGTTTGAGTTTGACCATGTCTGATTTATTTGACTGATGTGATGATTGTGACAAATGCCATGATTTTATTTAGACAAACCTAAAAGGATTGACCTAATGTCTCGGGGACTCATCGACTGATGGCCTTGCCTATGTAGCAAATGCGTAGAGACAACGTAGTTCGACAATGACATGGACTGACTGACATAACTGAATTTGACTCCATTTTTAGGATTTTGACATTGATTTGGATGTTTTTGTGTTTTTCTTCAAGACATTTTATGGTTTTTAGGTCTTTCTTCAAGACATTTTATGATGTTTTTGGTCTTTCTTCAGGACATTTTATGATGTTTTTGTCTTTTTGTCATTTTATAATTTTTTGGATTTTGATGTTTAAGAGGATTGTGACAAATGCACATGACTGATTCCTACACATGAGAATCCAAGGACAAACATGATTGTGCCCCTAGTCAAGCTAAATACCAATTGACAGGTGATGACAATGTTGTTTGATGTGGGAAGGATACATCCCAAAACAACGTGAGGACGATGACGATAATGTGACGAAAGTATGGAGGTCTATAGTCGGGCCAGGAACACAGTCAAGTAAAACTTTGGATAATGTGCTTGTATGGATTAGACTCGTTGCATTTGAAATGACTTGGTTAGGACTAGATGGGATGATGATTATCCTTAGACCATTTGACAAGGGAAAGCCAAGATAGGTGACGGGCATGAAATGATAGGGGGTGGCCTTGGTAAAAGATGGGAGACATGAAACTAAGGGAATTGTCATATGATTTTCAATGACTATGTCGTATAAGGACAATATGACTATGACGGTCAATGACATGATGTTTCATGAATCGTGTAGGACTGAAGGATAGACATGTCAAGAGTTTTCCCAAAGCATGATTTATGTGTGCCAGTTTTATTTCAAGACCAAGGTAAGTCGGAAAAATGCGTGGAAATGATAGGGCTTAGATGGACGTCAATGTAATGAGGAAGGTATGGGAAATGAGATGACTTGCCCCCAAGTGTAAAAGTCCACATAGATGATTTATTTTACACATGACACCTGTTTGCCAGGTTTTCATCATGGTACTTATCTAGGGTGCCTGTTTTCCAAGTTTTCACCATTGGATGAAATTTTTCTTTTTACTATTTTCTTAACTTTTTGAATTTTTTGGTGTCACCAAGATGCCTATTTTCCAGGTTTTCATCAGGGTGACAATTTTTTAATTATTCAATTTTTATCTTTTTTGTATTTCTGATTTTGCAGATAGCCTGGATGCTTTAGATGACCACTGACTATTCTGAATCCACTGATGGTGCCGATGTAGAGATTGGTGCCATGATATGCCAATAATGACTTTGCTGAAGGAGTTATCTTGTCAGGATCGTAGCGCTTGTATACAACTGATTGATGTCATTCTGATCCTTTCTAATACTAGAGTTGGCCTTATCAAAATATGCACATCGCAATAGAGTACCATGAGAGTTTTTGTGGTAAAGAGTTGCTGCCATGATGTGACGGATTTGTGATGTGGGATTTTTGGACTTTAAGCGAGATGTAGGATTACAACAGATGATGGTAGATGTGGAAAGGTTGTTTGGATGTTTGGATGAATCACCTTTTATTCTCCAAACTTGGTATGGTGTATGACGGATTTTGGAGGGATGGTGTTTGGAACCAACACTCTTAGATGCCTTGTTTGATGACCATTTTGAAGCAAGTGGACATGTGTTATATGTGGGATTACTCTTGTCTTGTGGCTCCACATTGTGATTGACTTTTGTATTTGACTTGGTGTCTTTGTTTGATCCATCTTTCTTTGGGATCCATTTTAATTTCATTTGTCCACTTGTCCTTTTGTTTGATTCAATGGCCTTTGACATTTGATTTTGATCTTTTTACTTGTAAGATTTTTGATTTTGTTGGTTCCAAAGGGAAGGTAAATTTATGATGGAATGATGGTTCATGGTGTGGGTGGAGGGGGTGTTGGTAGCAATCTTATGACAAGGATTTCTCATAGACTCCATTTTGACGTTTGTATCTGACAAAGTTTCCCCCGATATCAAGGAGGTAGCACTGACATCGTTTGATTTACTAAATGAGGAATAGCCAAGACCTTGATGTCTATAATTTTCCTGAAGTTGTATTGATTCTCGAATGCCTTGTTCATGTATGCCTAGTCCTTTGCCTTGATATTGCATGCTTTGACAGATTTTGTTGGCAATGGGGTATTTATTGTTTTGAAAGTAAGATGCTAACCCATCATTAGGTATGTGGATACTGTCACTTGTAATATTTTTTTCTGCAAGAAAGCCTGCTCTGACAAAGATAGATGATGCTAGTTGATAAAGTGTCTTAGATTTATTGTCATGTTGGACATATTCCTGACTAATATCTTTGGTTTGATCATGTGACATGTCAGGTTCAAATGATTCTATTGGTGCTTCCAATGCAATGTCAAAGCCATCATTATGTTTAGTGTCATAGAGTCCAATGATTTTAGCTATAACTTGATCATATGCAAGCATGTCCCTAGTGGAAGATTCTTGTTCTAGAGGAATATCGTCTATGTGTCCCATGGAGGCAAGTGTATCATCGTGGGAAGTGTCAGTAGTTGAGGGCTTTATAAGGTCGGCAAGTGTTTGATCATGAATGGCATAAAAGGTCAAGGAGTGGATCATTTTGGACTTCTTGGTCAATGGTAGGGTCTTGGTCGAAGATGGGGTTGTCATGGATTTGGACTTCTTGGTCAATGATGGGGTCTTGGTCAAAGATGGGGTTGTCATGGATGATACGGTTGGAAATAGAGTCATTGTCAAGGAGAGGTGTGTTTTGGATGTCATGAATGTCTTGAAGGACTTCATGGATGGACTGAAAGATAGGGTCATGAGATGGACTACCTTGTTCTTGACACGAGGGTGACATTATAATGTCATGCTTTGAGCTTTCATTTTGACATGTATCCTCAAGTTTATTAAATGGGATTTGACTTTGAGTAATGATAGAATTTTCATGACTAGATGTGGCTTGTGAGGGGATGACTTGAAAAGGATTAATGAATGACGAACTAGGATAGGATGTGGGGACTTGGACTGGACTAGTATGTGAAGGACTAGGATATGACATGGGTACTTGCATTGGACTAGTATGTGAAGGACAAGGGTATGACGTGGAGACTTGGACTGGATATGACATGGAGTCTTGGATTGGATTAGGATGTGATGGTATAGGATGTGACATGGGGACTTCGACCGGATATGCCATGGAGTCTTGGACTGGATTAGTGTAAGGTTGACTAAAATAGGACATGGAGACTTGGACTGGATTGATATGGTATGATGTGGGGACTTGACATGAGTTGATAGATGGTTGATGGGGCATGTAGACGTTGACAGAATTGATAGGTGAAGGACTAGCATATGACGTGGAGACTTGGAATGGACTAGTGGACAGTTGGTTTCCCTTGTCAAAGTTAGGATAAGGGTGATAAGTGGATTTTTGTTGTGGACTAATGTCATGAATGGTATTAAGTGAATTTTGGTAGTGAGGGTAGATGGATGGAGGACTAGGACTCATGGATTGTTGGTACGAAGGACATTGATTGTCGGTTTGGAGGAATTGTCTCCTAAGGTCTAAGGATTGTTGGTATTGACCTCTACAGAGTAATTGGTATTCAAATTTACTAGCAAGCCTATCAATATGTTGGTGAAGGGAAGACAAGGTGGTGGATGTCATGATATTAAATGCAAAGTGATAATGACGTATGTCTAGGGAAAATAACTAATGCAAGATGATGATGTTGTCAAAGCCAAAGTGTCAAATGTGGACTAAGATGATAATGTTGATGAAGGACTAAAATGATTAATGCAAATTCTAGGTTCAAAATGAGGACTAAGATGAACAATGGAAATTCTAAGTTCAAAATGAGGACTGAGATTGTTTTTTGATGTTTTGTTGAAAAGTCTGAGTTGTCTAAGGTTGATTGTTTGTGTCTAGATTTGTGAATGTTGTACATAATGTTGGAGTAATCTAGCAAGCACTTGACAAACACAATGTTTTGGGTGTAAGCAAGCACACATAAGACAAGTACAATCCTAAAAGGCCAATAGGCCAAGGGTTTGTATACTTGATATACCGATATACCCTGGATTAGTGATAAACACCTTTCCTTCTCGAGAGTGGATAGCGTAGAATTTTGGTGGCATTGGCTCCCCTCCACGGCTCATTAATGTCATTCAAGCACACCAAATTTGGATTATTTAGGTAATGACTTCCCAAGAATTCCTATCTCTACTCAAGGGGATCAGTAGTGAGTGTCTTCGGGCATGATACTGTACCCTACACTATATCAAGTAATGGCCAATAGAACGGTTGGACACTAAGACAAGAGGTGTTTAATACGAGAATTCCATTCATGGGGCATGATCCATGTGGCGAGAGTCCCCTTTTGGATCCATCTCATCGGAACCACACTCGTGATTCTTTTGTTTTCCCCAAGAATCCACTTTTATATACCGACTGGAAGTCCCTCGGGTTCAGGGTGCTACCGGTCTGAGTCGTCTTGGGGTGAGTACTTTTTCCACCAGAACAGACCCAAGTTCTAGAGTCAGTAACTATTTCTCTTACACCCAGGATTGCTCAAAAGTGCAAGGGGAGAGGATAATTCGATTACCAAATTGTGAGGGTGACACAAAAAATAAGGTGGGTCTGGTTTTCTGATCACCTAATTTTCACAAGGTGAGAGCATAATCACCTACCACCTTCAAGCACAGTCAGACATAATCAAGCACACATTCATTTTAATGCACCAAAGGAAGTGTGTACTAATCTAAAAAAAGACAAGCACAATGTATAGTATTCAGTCTTCGACACTTGAACCTGCAAGACCACAAGTTAGGAGTTTCTTTGATTTTTAGTCTTCGAAAAATGTATGTTTATGCAAACCCAAAATTTTTTGCTTTCCAATCTGTTATATATGATTGATATTGCTGCTACTATAGATCCTTATGATCACCTACAAGATCAAAAAACAATATTATAATGCAGCCAAAGACAAAAAAAAAAAAAGCTCATCAGAAAATTGCAATTTCAGATACATGTTTTTGACATAGCCGAATTAGATTTTATTATTTCACAATTTTATTGATCTGAAAAATAAAAACTCAAAGAAAATATCCCTTCTAATTTTCTGGGAGCTTTCCAGAAATGTAAAGAATTCGAAAAAATTCCTTGTTTTGCACCCAGAAACGTGGATTTGTGAAAACCATACAAAGAACGAAGATTAGATTTTTTTCCATTGTATTTGACCTCCAAATTAAATATATAAAACATAGATCCCCATTATAATTTAAAGTTATTTCCAAAAATGTAAAAATTTCTGAAAAATTCATTGATTTGGGTCCAAAAAATAAATTTTATGAAAATAATTAAAATTGAAATAACTCCCACAAAAATGATGATAAACCCTCAATTATTTTACTGTAGCCTCTTGAGATGATGTAAAATATTTTATAAAAATCTTGTAGAAAAATTCATAGTTGTGTAGAATATATGAAGAAATTGGTAAAACCTACGGTTTTGTCCAAAAACTGACAGATCTACAACAAAAAGTCAATAAAACCTGCAAAAGGAAAACTAGATCAAATGATTCATGTCGGGTTCACCAATGTAACTAAGGGTTATTTTTAGGATTAGATTCAATGAATTGAAAGCACAATAATAAAACCCAAAGAGATATGAAGCACAATGGAAGCAAATAATAACGAAACGATTATACCAGATTCGCGAAGCTTCCATGAATCACTTCCATAGCACCTCCTAGCTTGCAGTGTATGATTGATGCCCTCAGATTGAGTGTGTGAGAAATTTGACTATGCCATTGTCCTATGCAAGTTTTGAAGGATTTAAGTAAAATTATGCCTATGCCTATGACAAATGATAAATGATGATAAATGATAAATGACTATAATTCCTATAATAACGAAGTGGTCCCTAAATTATGAAAAAAATTGACATTTTATAGAAAACATAATTTTGAATGGACGGACGAGAGTGACTCTTGACAGAAACCTAAAATTAGAGGACAAGATTTTATTTGATAATACCTAATCAGGGTTAGGGAATAATCCTTAAGTGAGTGGTCAAGATGTCATCTAAGAAAATTAGATCGGCGGTGGAGAAAAGATGAGATAATTAATTTCAAAAATAAAGATTTTCAAAATTAAGAAGATAAAGATAGTATGCTTTGTGAGATTTGAAAAATCAGATAAAAGATGGACTGAAAAGAAATTTTGAATTGTGCTATGAAGCGCTGCATAGATTGTACCCTGCCTTGTAGAGTTTTGAGTTCGCTAATTCCTTTGGGAGGAGGCATGTCTATGATGTCTTTGACTTTTGCTGGATCAACCTCAATGCCTCTTCAAGAAACTATGTAGCCCAAGAGTTTACCTGATGTTACACTGAAGACACATTTCTTAGGATTTAGCCAGACTTTGTATTCTTCCAGTCACTTGAAAATTATATCTAACACTTTCAGATGATCTTGCCTAGTTACAGATTTAGCCAATATGTCATCTTCATAATCTTCCATAATGTTGTGCATCATATCATGGAAGATTGTGGTCATAGCCCTTTGATATGTGGCACCTGAATTTTTGAGACCGAAGGGCATGACATTCCAACAGTATGTTCCCCATGGGCAAGTAAATGCCATTTTGTGCTGGTCTTCTAGGGCAATGCGAATCTGATTATAGCCAGAGAAACCATCCATGAGGGACATCATCTCATATCCTATTGTAAGGTCAACTATGATGTCAATGTTAGGTAACGAAAAGTCATCTTTTGGGCATGCCTTATTTAGATCTCTAAAATCTGTACAGACGTGGATCAACCCATTTGGTTTTGTTACCGGCACCAAGTTAGATATCCATTCAGGATAATCAATAGACCATATGAACCCCGCGTCTAGAAGTTTCTTCAACTCTGCCTTGACCAATAAAGCGACTTGAGGGTGCATTTTGCGTAACTTCTGCTTGACTAGTTTGACATTAGGCGATAGTGGCAGATGGTGTAGGACCAGTTCTGGGTGTAATCCTAGCATGTCTGCATAGGACCATGTGAAATTTATCTTACGTTCAACAAAGAATTTATGAAATTCCAGCCTCTCTTCTTCAGTTAATGATGCAGCAAAGAGGACCATTTTGGGATCTTCTGCAGTCGATATGTTGTCTTCTATGGTATCTTCTACAAGCATAGCTGACTTCTCTTGTTGCACAGGAAGAAAGTCTAGTCCTCCATCTTTGGGCATCTTAGAGAGGTTTTCACCCACAGATACGTCCTTTGTTTTTACTATTTTATCGTCAAAAGGTTCCTTTTGGTTTTCACCTAGAGATGTTTCATTTTTTAATTTATTTTTATTTTTACTTTTGCGACTGGAGGATAGAGCAGTCTTGCTGAAGTATGTCATACAATATAGATAAATAGTGAATCCCGCCTTGTGGTCACCATTGGGTATGTCCTCACGTAATCCCATAAATTCTACAATTGCCTCATCATTCTAAAACATATCCAGGACTGGCGGGCCTTGTTGGTCCCAATTGACTAGTTGAGGATAAACTAGGGAAATGCCATCATTAGTGTTGGTGAATTGTGGGGAGGATGTGGAAAGCATGCAGACGGATTCAGTGATATTGTAGATGAGGTTATCATCATCCAACTCCACATCGAATTCTATCCAATATTCCCCTTCGCTTGTCTCATATTTGTTGTCAAAATAAGGGGTGAAGGACTTAGAGTCATGATTATCAATGTCATTTGGTAATTCAGATGGGTTGGACTGATGGGATTCAGATAGTGGGGTTTGCAAGTCATGGGGGGTGGTAATGGGAGTTTGACTATTTGGTGCCTGATCAATTTTAAATGTTTTCCAAAATTTTTGTTCAGAGGTTAGTTCCCCCTCTTTGACAAACAAATTATCTAGGCAACAATCACTTAGGGATTGTTCTGAGCCAAATTCCCACTCTTGGGAGTTAGTTTCAGTGAGGGTTTCCCTAGAGGTCTCGACACTGTCTAAAGCATGTACTCGCTCACTTGAAAGTCCAAAGGTACATTGATCATCATGGTCGGGAAATCCAAACCCTAATCCAAGATACTTTGGTATTTTGAAAGGTTCTATGGGATCCCTTCGACCAGCTTTATTTCTGCCCAGGCCACTAGTACCATCGTAGCCCTTAGCCCTCATTATATCATAACCCTTGCCATATTTTTGAACTGGTAATGGGGGTAGTGCGATAGTATCCTTATAGATCCATCCTATGATGTCAGCAAGGTCCTCATTACTCATGTCCCCCCATTTGATGAAAATTGTTTTTGGTGGAACCTTAAAAATAATTTGGGGTTCCATTCTGAAACATGGCCTACCATAGACCTTTGGCAACTTGGGTATTGTTGTTATACTGTATGTTGTGTGCAGTTTGAATTCTCCACAGCCGAGGTCCTGGATCTTGACAGTGGATTCAGCCTTAGGGCCTGTGGAAGGTGGTGGTATGGTGGAGGATGTGGGTGGAGCAGATGTGTAAGATGATGTGAGTGCGGATGGGTCGATGTATTTGGATGATGAGGAGGCAGGTGCTTCTCAGTTAATAGGTACTCAATTTTCAGAGATACCCCTTAAGTTTGTATAATATTGGAAAGGGTTGGGGTCTCCATATATGGTTATTTTCGTGCCGTCAAATGGAAACTTTAGGCATTGGTGATATGTGGATGGAATGGCTTTTAAGGCATGGATCCATGGATGGCCGAGCAAGATGTTGTATGGTAGTTCCAAATCCAGGACCTGACAGGTTGTGTCCACAATGATTGGTCCCACTCTGATAGGGAGAGAGATAACACCATGTGAAGAGCGTTCTTTGTCATCATATGCTTTGATCACTATACTCTTTGTTGGGTCCACGCATGCATCAGAGAATCCTAGAGCCTTAACCAGCTTGAGGGAGCATATGTTCAATCCTGCTCCGCCATCTACTAAAACCTGTCTGACTTTGTGTTTGTGGACAAACATTTCTATGTGCAAGGCATCGTTATGGTTGGTTTTAGGTGATGAATAGTCTTGATCTGAGAAGGTGACATGGTGAGGCATAGCGAGGTATCCCACCATGGTCTCAAACTGATTGACATCAATGTCCTTGGGGACTGATGACTCTTGCAAGGTTTTATCTAGTATATCCTTGTGTACGAGAGAGATACAAAGTAGCTCAAGTATAGAGATTTGTGCAGGAGTCTTACCTAGCTGGTCGATAAGGTTGAACTGACTTTTGGGTTGCCCCTGCTTTGTGGTCAGAGTGGGTTTTGACTGTTTAGTAGATGGGCCAGGTATGGTAAGTTTTGGTTTCCTAGCGGGAGACGGACCAGCTATGGTGACCTTGCCACTTCGAGTAGTAGCATTACACTGAGGTGCCCTCTTGATCGTAATGGTGTTGATGTATTCATTATCAGTTCATACATTATTTATAATTGGTCCACTAGAATAGTCATACTTGGCTCAGGCGAAGTTAGCTTGATTATTGTTTATCTGTGGACTTGAGGTTGAAGCATTATGAGAACCATGGTCCTGCAATGGGTTCTTATGGATAGTATGATCTGAATTGGAGGCGAATTGAGATCCACCTACTTCAAGATACGGCTTTCGATAAGATCTCGTACTAGGTTTTTCAATTGTCGACAGTTAGAGGTTTTATGTCCTTTTGTATGATGCTAATTGCAGAATGCATTATCGTCCCACCATGCTAGTTTGAATTGTCCTAGGTCATATGTTTTTGGTTCCTGAAGTGTGATGACGCCAGTTTGGAGGCATTTCTTGAGGACTTCCTAGATGGGTTCACCCAAAGAAGTGTATTGGGAAATTGTCTTATTTGACGGTATTGTCCCTAATTATTTTGGCCACTCTGGTTGTTTGAAGGGACATTGGGAGGAGGTGTCAATGTCGTTGCTAGTTTGTTTTGCTATTGAACCCCTTTTAGGGCCAATATAGGACCCACAATGTTTGCAATCTTGGCGTCAAAAACACCATCATTTGTAACATGTTTATTTTTAACCCAATATTTGTTTTTGTCGGCTGGTGGATTGACATTTGTGTTTTTGGGACTGTTTCTTAGTTCTCCCTTTGTGATAAGGGCTTTCTCAATCTGGACCCCTTTTTTAACTAAGTCTGTGAAGTTTGTGCAGCAATGTACTTGCAATGCATATTTTAGGGGCCCAAGAAGTGTTTGAATGAACATGTCGACCTTTTCCCTTTTGGGTATATCAATATGACACTGACTAGCTAGGCTTCTCCATTTTTGAAAAAATGGGATGAAAGTCTCACCAGCATCCTCTTGCGTGAGATTGCACAAGCTAGTGATAGAGGTATCCATGTCGATGTTGTACGTGTAATTTTTAATGAATTTTTGTTTAAGCTCATCCCATGTTTGGGTATCCTTTTGATTGGAAAACCATTCAAGGGCAGGAACCGCTATACTTTTAGAGAAAATTCCCATCAAGTATGTTTGTTCATAAGCGATGTCCATACAATTAGTTGCAAACTCGCGAACATGTTCGATGGGGTTTGTCTTGCCTCTATATTTTGTGAAATTAGGTGACACATATCCCAGAGGAAATGGAGGCATGTATAAGCTCATGTCGAATGGGTATACATTTAGATCATATGATATTTATGATTTCTTTCTTGATACGTATATGTTTTGGATAGTTTTCTCTAAACCCATCAATCACATTTGTAAGGCATCCATAATAGGATCATTTGTGGTCCCGTGTGTTGGGTTGCCTGGTACACCATAGGTCCCTGTTTGTTGTGCGTGAATATTGGTGAATTGTGGCGATATGGATTGTTGTGACATGTATGATGTGTGTGGATTGGTGTGTTGTTGGTATTGAAAGTTAGGGTTGGGTGTATGTTGGTGAGTATGAACGTGGGATGAGTAGGTTGGAATATGTCCCCCAGCCATTTGTGTTGATATTTGGGGAATATGGTGACCATGAACATTTTGATTTGTGAATGATGTCATGGGTTGTGTTTGTTGACTAACTTGTCCAAATTGTTGATTTTGTGCAACTTGGGGAATGTTCGTATTGTGCCCTTTGGGTTTGATGGTATTTGATAGTGTTGACATGTTTGCATTTCGTTGTTGTCCTTGAATGAATACATGTTGTTTTCCTCCCCCCAAAGGATTTTGTGAGATACTAATGAGAGGGTGTTTCGAAGGTGTACTCATGGTACTAGATGTGGTTGTTAAGGGGGGAGTGTTGTGACTTGATGATGCCCCTGTGACATTTACTGTTGTGGTAAAGAGAGGGTTCGAATAATTTTCCCACGTTGTCGAGGGGCCATAGGTGGTTCCATCTGATTGTGATAGTGTCGTGGATGTTGGGGGCATTGTGGCCAATTGTGATCCTCCAATGGATGTTGTGTTTATTGAGTTGGAGGTGTTTGAGATGTTGGGAGTAGCATGTACTATAATTGTAGTGTCAAAGAAAGTGTTACTCGTAGTGTTGGAAAGTTGATCACTGTTTGACAAGTTATTTGTGTTATTGATCTTAGGGTCTGGGGATGTTGATCTCAATGTGTCGATGTCAAATCCTTTAGGTAATTTGGCTCCTTGACTTAAGAGTATGGCCAAGTATCTATCTCTGTTGTATAGGACCATTTGTTCGACGAATTGAGAGGCCTCTGGATCTTGTGCCATTACCTCTAGGTTTTCCTCAAGTATTTGACCATATTCATCTTTATGCAAGAATAGTTCAAATGGACTGTTTGATGAGGGGGGTGTTGTGAGAGGTTGGTCCTTTGTGTTGGCAAATAGATCATCAAAAGTCCAGTTTGGATCATATGTGGGATTGTTGATAGTGGACGTGGGGTCTTGTTGAAAGTTTTCCATTTGTCTCTTTTGTTTTTGGAGTCTAGTTTCCATCATAAAATGATATTGCCCAAAATGGAGATGAGAACTAAGTACAAGGATGACACTATGCGAGGTCTAAGTTCAAAATGATGACTAGAATGTGTAATGTTTTTGGATTTTTGGGAATAAAATATGCAATGTCAAAACCTATAATGCAATTTAAGACAAGGATATCTAAGCACTTCTAAACTAACTTTTTGTTTTCGATTTTGGTTACTAAAGGAATTTTCTAAAAATAACAAGACGACAAGGCCAATATGACTAGTGAGTTTTTCCTAACTAGACTTTTGAGTTAGAAAAAAATCTCACAAAAAGGGACAATGACTGAAAAAGATAATGATGGTAAAGTCCAAGATAACCTAGTTTCAAAAATAATGACGTTTGCGAATTGGTGCCGAGATTTATCTAATCCAAAGTATGCAATGATTTGAAGCCTAGGGACAAACTAATGTCAAATGTATGCACCTAAAAATCAAGATGATGGGTGAAACCTATGGTAAAGAATGCAAACTAATGGACAAAAGTTTTGAGCAATTTTAGAATTGGTTTCTGACAAGATTCCTTTGGAAACAGTGTTTGACAAAATATTGACAAAGTGTGGACTCAGATTTGGATCTGTTTCAGGGTTTGATTCATGACAGGCGAATCGCATTGTTTGAAGCTTTGAATGCGTCGTAGATTCAAATGGTTTGTTTTTGGATTGCTACTTTTGACTTTCAAATGCGACTCGGTTTTGCATATGCAGGTTCTGTAATGTTCAGATGTGTCGCAACGCGTATAGATGCAGCATTTTAAATATAAAATGCGGTTTATCTGAGCAATTGCGTCTCCAAAAATTGATTGCGGTTCAATAGATGTGACACAGTTTGTGGAAATTGAGTTTTCTTGTCATTTTGATGGAAAGTTTGATCTATTTGGTGTTGAATTTTTTGTTTAGAACTATGAATTTGATGAATCCAAAAATCACTTGACAAGCACAGTGTTTTGAATGTAAGCAATCACACATAAGACAAGTACAATCCTAAAGGGCCAATAGGCCAAGGGTTTGTATACTTGATATAGCTCACCGATATACCCCTGATTAGTGATAAACACCTTTCCTTCTCAAGAGTGGATAGCTTAGAATTTTGGTGGCATTGGCTCCCCTCCACGGCTCATTAATGTCATTTGAGCACACCAAATTCAGATTTTTTGGGTAATGACATCCCAAGAATTGCTATCTCTACTCAAGGGGATCAGTAGTGAGTTTCTTCGGGCATGATATTGTACCCTGCAATATATCAAGCAATGGCCAATAGAACGGTTGGACACTAAGACAAGAGGTGTTTAATATGGGAATTTCGTTCATGGGGCATGATCCATGCAGCGAGAGTCCCCTTTCGGATCCATCTCATCGGAACCACACTCATGATTCTTGGGATTTCCCTAAGAACCCACTTTTATATACTAGCTAGAAGTCCCTCGGTGTCAGGGTGCTACTGATCTGAGTCATCCTAGGGTGAGCAGGCTTTTCCACCGTAACAGGCCCAAGTTCTAGAGTCAAGAATCATTTCTCTTACACCTAGATCACTCGGAAGCTAAGGAGAGGATACTTCGATTACTAAATCGTGAGGGTGACACAAAAAAATAAGGTGGGTCTGGTTTTCTGATCACCTAGTTTTCACAAGTTGAGAGCATAATCACCTACCACCTTCAAGCATAATCAGACAGAATCAAACACACATCCATTTTAAAGCACTAAATGAAAGTGTTTTTCTAATGAAATTGCAAAATCACCGCGAGCCTTTGAGAAATGAGCTCCAATTAACCGGGTTGCAAACCACAAGTTAGCAGCTTCATCCACCGCCTGACCCATGA
The DNA here is from genome assembly GCA_007258455.2 of Sequoia sempervirens. Lineage (NCBI taxonomy): Eukaryota > Viridiplantae > Streptophyta > Pinopsida > Cupressales > Cupressaceae > Sequoia > Sequoia sempervirens. The sequence goes on along the minus strand of VDFB02088053.1, from coordinate 10,801 downwards.
AACATAACCACACGCTTACTTAAACACTCCATTAATAGTAACACAAAAAAGCCCCTACCGGTAGAAAGTGCAGAAAAATAAAACCAGAGTACTAAAAAACTAGAAAGAATAGAAAACTCAAACCTGAATGGAAACGAGAAGAAAACATTACCGCGAATGTGCCGCGACCGTTTAATGCACGTTTCGTACTTCAAAATGTGGCCTCGGTATCAACCGTGGCTTTCTTAGATTACGCATTGGAGGTGTTTTGCTCTGCTAGTATGATTTCCAACGCATCAGATGTGTCACAATGTTTTAAAAAAATGACTGCATCACCCACATACCGCATCACAAAATGACAGAAAACACTTGGAAACCGCACGCAAAACAATAACAAAATAATAGAGTCGTGTTCACGCTGGAAAGTCTGACTATCAATTCATTAAGGGGAAGTTTATTAGATTCACGAATTGAATCACAATATTGTGCCTAAAGAGGGTTTAGGCAAAGGAGGCACAAATGAAAACATAAGCAGTAGTGTCAGAATTATCTCACCTCAAATATTCCAAAATCATAAGGATTATTTGTTGATTTGTAAGCCGTTCTCAGATTGAGGTGTGAAGTTACCTGACTATGTTATTGCAAACATGATTTGAATTATGCCTATGACAATATGATAAATGAAAATAATAATATGAGTAGCAATGATTATAATGAAGTGGTCCTTAAATTTTGAATGTACCTATACTTTTGAAAACATACCTTGAATAGAGCATCGGGTCTCTTGATAAAATCCCAGCGACGAGATCTCACCCACAACTCCCAATCGCTAGGCAAAAACCAGACTGAATCTCACATCCCTTGATTCCAGGCTCTCACAAGAGTTGATCTCATCCGTCCATCCAAAATTGTGTTTTCTATAAAAGACAATTTTGTTCATAATTTTGGGACCACTTCATTAATATAGGCATTATAGTCATTTAGCATTCATAGTTATTATTTTCATTTATCATTTGTCATAGGCATAGGAATTTAAGATTCAAATCCTTTAAAGCTTGTTTAGGACAATGTCATAGTCAAGATTGCTCACACACTCGATCTGAGGGCAACACAAATCAACAAGTTAGAAGGTGTAATGGAGATCAGCCATGGAGATTGAAGACACTGGGTGAGATTGTTCTATTTTATGTGTTTTCATTTATTTTCCTTTGCACTTCATTACTTCTTTGGGTTTTATTATTGTGATTTCAATTCATTGAATCTAATCCTAAAAATAACCCTTAGTTACATATCGCTCTGTCCTTCCTGAATTCGGCAATTCTCGACATTTTTCATCTAAGATCATCAAAACTTTAAACATTCAGCATCTTAACACTATCAAACATGGCATCTTGGCATCAAAACAATGGATATCCAGATGCACTTGGCAAACATTTGACACTTGTCTTTTTGGCTTTTTATCATGTTATTAGTTTTTCAGGGAGATCCCACTAACAGGATTTAGAGAAGCAACAACATATCATGACAATTGACACGCATGACTACTAGTTTCTCAGCAAGGTCCTGATTTTGGGATTTAGAAAAACAACGACATATCATGATAAGGGCTCTATTTTTCTATTTTTGACAATCATGTTGCTAGTTTCTCAAGGATGTCTTGGAAACAAGATTTAGAGAAGCAACGACGTTTCATGGATTTTCTTTGTCTTTTTCTGCTTATGGTTGATTATGGCAAAAAGATTGGGGCAATCATGCTCTACCTTGAGTCATGGTCATCTTGGTCTGTGATTGTTTTTCTTATGTGATGGTACAACCTTGCACACCTTGATCTATGTGATATAATGGTGTTTGTCGGCCATTACAACAGTTTGTCCAATGATTATTAAGAGCAATAAATATTAAAGTCCTATGGTAAAGTTTTGAAGGATTTGGTTTAGGAACTAACATGCATCTCCGTCGATTGGTCCTCTTCTCTCATCAGTCTGGTCGCCTTCTATCATCAGTCTGGTCATCTTCTTTCGTCCATCTCATCATGATATCCCGTGACATACAAAAACCTGAGTGCATACATAATCATATAAACATTGCATTAGGTCCATACATACATCATCCATAACATTTAAATAATCACAAAAAGTGCATTAACATAACCATCAACATTGCACCCATTTAATAAATACATTATGCATATTATTATCATCGTCATGGCATCATAATCATAAGCACACATCATAGGACATACATGGCATCATAAATTAAGCAATAAAATTTATTTATTTAATAATCATGAAGAATAAATGGACATGAATTAATTAAATAATTATGAATTATTTAATCAATAGTCGAATGTGGACCAAGGACATAATTAAATGTCATAATTATGCTAGGAGGAAAGTGGTAAAAATGAAGCTTGTAGGCCTAGGTCATTTTTAGGTGTCTACAGAAGTTATTTGAAGATGCCAAGGCACAAATTGAGGCACTTTCCAAATAGAAAGACATTGATTCCAAGGAACAAGCTGATGTATTGGATAAACAACAGGAATTAGAGGGTAAGGCCATGGCTGAAGAACTTTCCTAGAAACAAGAATTTGAAGCTAAATCTAAAGAAGAAGAGCTAGCAAGGAAACAAAAGGAAAAGGAAGATTTGTTGTAGCAACAAAAAGAACAAGAATTGAAGATTAAAGAAGAAAGGGATAAGTTAGCTATGTTGTAGAAAATACAAGAGCTAGAAGAATAAAAAGGAAAAAAAAGAAGAGAGAGAGAAGCCCTTGAGGCCAAGTTCAAGGATATTGAGGTAGCTCGAAGAAAGAAGGATGAGGAGGAACTCTTGCTTAAGAAGTTGGAGGAAAAAAAACTTGCTAAACATGAGCAAGAGTCTAAGAAAGCATGGGATAGAGTTAGATAATTAGAGAAGTAGAGGGATGAAATGTATGAGTAGAGGAGATTAGAGGAGGAAAGGGAGAACGCTGAAATTGAAAGGCTTGCAAAAGAAGCTACAGAAAAGGAGCAACACCAGGTACAAGAGGTTGATTCTCAACCTAAGACCACCATTCTGCAACCTCTTTCCTTTATAACTGCTACTTCTTCTTCCACACAAGTGATAACTCCTCCTGCTGCTCCAACATGGTTGAAACTCAACCTAGAAAGCAAACAAATAGTTCAACCTCATTCCTTGAATTGGGAAGACATGATGAAAGAATTAGAGAAAGAGAGGCCCAAGAAAAAGGCTAGGGTCCTTCATTCCACAAAGCTAATAGATGAAGGTGAAATCATAGCTGAATGTGCCATTCCAATGATGGACAAGGATAACCAATATATGCAATTGACTGATTATCAGTTGGGTATGGTTAATTTAGGGAAACCAACAAAAAATCAATAGATGAACCTTATTGACATAGTGGAATCCTCCAACAAATCTAGGATGATAAAGGAAAAACAAAGAAAAGATGAGCTTAAGGCTCTATTAGACCTACTGCATAGGTTCTTGGAGGATGTATCTACCCTTGTTTCCTCTCAATTTTCTACTCTAGAAACACCAATTTTGTTGAGTAAGAAGGAGGCCAATGATCTTGTACACATGATGAGTAAGGTTGGAATGCTTGATAGATGGATAGATCGATTGAACCAAGAGGTGGATGAATTGCTTGTTGATAGTTATAGGCAACATGAGGGTTCATTAGAGTTGGTTGAGGACATGAATTCACATGTTGAAGTCTTGGGGAAATAAGAGGATGAGTATAGAGAGCATAAAAAGAAGTTGAAAGACATCAACAAGTTGCCAAAGCAGAATCTCTTGGAACAGTCTATCCTCCATGAGGATAATGTGGAATTCATTGAAAAGACAATTAGCATTATCGAGTTCAAGTCCACATTCATTTATGAACATAGAAATGAAGTTCAACAAGCTAGTAAAGATTTGAATGAGCAGATTGATGAATTGGAAGCGGCAATTTCCATTTTGGTTAATCTAGATATCCCTATGAAGGAAGGTCTTCCTCTTGAAAAATTAAAGGAAAAGTGGAATAATAGGTTTGAGGAGGTGATGTAGAATGAGGAGGATGGTGATGAATTGTTTCTTGATAGACTCATGGATATGAAGGATGAAGTGAAGGCTGCTAGGAGGGAGTTAATTAAATTGAAAGATATGCAAGAGTTTTCCTCTTCAAAATTGAAAAGAATCAAATTTGAAGATGAATGGGTAGATGGGCCCGATGCAGACATATTCCAAGAAGTGTTCACCAGCTATGATGAGTACCTTCTTGATAAAAATACGTAGGAATAAGGTAGGAGTGGAATGTTCAATTCCTGATAGGACACCTGGTGACATGGTCTACTGGACATCTCTCTCTCTTTCCCTCCTATTTTGTAGGATCATGACCTCACTTCAACTAGAGATCCCCAACAGTTCTACCTTCCCTTTTGGTACATAATATTTTTGTAATAAATTCATCAACAATTGAACTGAAGATCAGCCAGTGTAGTCACTTCATGCAGTTCTGGGTGTTCCTTAATTGGTGGATCTCAATTTTTGATTGAGAGGAATTAATGCAAAGCTTGTATATATTTACTTTATCTCTCCATATTGTAAAGGTCGGGTGATTGAAGAAAGGATTAGCCACCTGAAGGAGATAGTAGATGGTGTTCTCATAGTTTTATGATTTTACAATTTTTCAAGCAAGATACTTTGAGATACTCTTTTTACAGTTTATGCAATAAATTCATTTTCAAAAAGTTTAGTAGTTAAGTGATGATGTTAATGAATCATAATCATTCATATTCCAGTGAATGCTGTGCATAATTGTTTCTTATTTGATGCAAATCAATAGAAGAATCTAGATTTGAGACTATTTCATTGAGTTATATGTGAATGAAATTTATTTATATCTATTGATTTGTTAATTTTAGCAATGTGTTGGTGATGTGTTTTGATTTTGAAATGGAGCTTTGATGAATGGTTATGGTTATTGAATTTTCACTATGAATGTATGCAATAGTATAGGTCATGCTATGGATTGCATCATGTTATAGTTTTGGTTAGTTGAGGAAACACTCATTGTTAAGATACATGTCTGGATGTGAAGAGATTTATATTCATATTTTGTTGTTCTAAAGTCTTGTTCTATCTTTTTTTGTTTATTTACACTCCCAAATGTTAAATTTACCCATAGGATTCAGTTTATGTTCCTTTTACTAGAAGGCCCTTGAATATTACAGTTGCATTAGCCACTAAATCACACTAGCACAGTTGAGAACCAACTACAAAGACCTTGGAAGATAGACTGGTTTAAGCTATCTTTCTTTTTTTAGGAGAAACAAAGTACAAATATTTTGTAAAATGTTGTTGTGCTACTTTGACCATTAATTGAACTTAGCTTTGATACCAATTGAAGGGAACATAATCTACTAAGAGGGGGTGAATAAGTAGATCAAATCAATTTAAAACTCTTTACTTCAACATATATATTTGAACATGAAACTTGAATCAAAATAGCTATCACTAATCAAGCAATAATATAAGTACACATTAACACATGAGAACACTAGATATACATGGAAACCCAAGAAGGGAACAACCATGGTGAAAATAGTTGCTTGGATTTCCTATCCAAATCTAGCCTCACAAAGATAAAAAAATAATGAAGGAATTTGAAATATGAAGTAGGCACCAACCTACTAGAGACACCTATCCCCAATGGAAACAACTCAATAAGTATAACACTAGTCCTACGAGATTACAAAGGTAAAGCTATCAAATATTCAATGTTGGTTACATAGCTTACACAAGATCTAAAATTGATTCATACACTCGCATCTACTCCTTATGATCTTTTGATGATGGTGCATAATGATTGAGATACAATTCACATTTAATAACACTTTCTCACACAATGGATTCTCACACTTGCATACTCATGTATATTCACTTACCACTTTATCTACTATTCCACTTATTATGTGAAGTGAGATGATTATTATATATAACTATAGTGTCAAAAAAAGTAATTATTTTTCACACTTAATTTGGATAATTGACATAAATTTGAATTAATTATGTCTTGGAATAGTGTTGTAATGTGCTATACACATTCACATCATTCTAGGGTCCTTATTTAATTAAAATGTATCTTAAACTGTCCTTTGTAAAGGTGTTTTAAAGTGTTGTAACACACTTTCACACTTTTCTAGGGTTTTATTTAATGAATTAAGCCTAATGGGCTCCTTTTAGTGAAATGTACATAATGTGTACCCTATTTAGGTGTTGTAAAGTGTTGTATAACACTTTCAAATTTATCTAGTGTCCCCTTAGTTAATTGTGGTTAATTGGAGTTAATTCACCCCTTTAATTAAAATTTAAGCCTTATCTATGACACATCCCAAAGATCTATCCCAACACCTAGTATTTAAATTGCATAACATTTAATGGAGTGGATTCAAGTTCTTAGAAAATGGTGCTAGGACCCATTCACCCTAGGTGGTGAATGGATCCCACCTTAATAGGACCCCATTTATTTACTAATTTAACATGGGTTTTTCACCCTCTTTCCATCCCACGAGGTTAGGTCCTAGAAAAATGAGCTAGGACCCATTCGCCCTAGTTGGCCAATGGGTCCTCCCTTAATGGGGACCCCCTTCTTGAATTTAATTCTGGTAGGATTTTTTATTATATTCATTTCTAGATCTAGTGTCAACTTTTATTGTTTGAATTTTGGGCGTAATTCTACAATTATGTATAAATTCAAGATTATTTTACATAATTTCACCTAGAAGAAGATTTAAAGCAAGCTAAAAGACAAGGAATTTCATGAGATCAAGCATTCATAGTCAAGAAGAAAGAAAAAGTGAAGTTTGGAGCAACATTGTAAGGCCTTCAAGCTCATTTTGTATCCAAGGTCAAGAATTAGTGAAAGCTAATGGTAGATGCCTATGGAGAATCATGAGGGATTCTAGGTGTTGGGAGATGCACAAGTCATACAACCAAGCTTAAGGAATTATTTCGTAATTGGTTCCATCTTCTATGATCATCCTATTTGCAGCGTACAAGAGGTATTTTCAGATTTATGATTTATTAAAGGGGTTAGACCTCTTCTTTAGTGAGTCATTTTGTATTGTTCACATTAAATTCAAGGGTTTTATCCTAACACAATTGGGAAGAATTGATTTTAAATTCTCATAGATCTTAGTCTTAGAGACAATTAAGATTAGGATTTCATGCACAATTACATGTTTTAGTTTTGCATTCATCATCAAAGGTTTAATTACCAACAAGGGGTTTGATTAAGGAAAATCCCTATCCACCAACAAGCTATCAAATTTTTCTTACAAATTTTGATAGATCTAGATCTGAAACAAGAATTTCAAAGTGCAAAGGAGAAGAGCAGATCTAGAAGTTGAAGACCACATCAAATATTTATGAAAGGATCTAATAGGACCCATTCACCTTTAGTGGTGAATGAGACCCTATTAGGGTTTTAAGGGTAGAAAATTCTATAGTTTTCAAGCTTTTGTTTTAGGTTCAGAGCTCCCCGAACAATCCTACCAAGACCCATTCACCTTTGGTGGTGAATAAGTCCTAGTTAGTAATTCAAGAAAGTAAGATTTGACCAGGTGCACAATTTTATCTCCTTGTTCTACTAGAAAATTTATAGATTCATACTATTTTGTGTCATATTTCTACATTTCAAGTGCTAGACCTAGAATTAGGGTTTACATATTATTTGAATTTATTCTCCACAAATTGTGATTTAGCTCACCACCCTATCCTTACACAAAGGAAAGGTTACAAGATCCCTCAATGTTGAATTATTCCACCTCTTTTGTTGATGTTTATTTCAAGGTTCTTGGATCTCATCTTTTGAATGAAACCCTAACTATACTAGAGGGGGTTAGACTTCATTTCCTTCTCCCTTTTCTCCATGTTTCATTTTGGTGAACTCGATGTCTTTTAACATCTTAGTTTCTAATTTGGAGTGCATTCAAAGCCTAGGTTTTAGTTTGCATTAAAATTGCATTGCATTTAGGGGTTTTTATTATGCATTAGTGAACATTGCATTTAGGATAAAATTTCATGTTTGCATTGCTTATATTCATTAAAATTTGAAAAAAATACTTTAAATCTAATTTATTTTTTCCTTTTGTTCACATTGAGATCATCATTCAATTATGTAGATTCAAATTGCATTATATATTTAGTCATCTTAGTCATCATTTAATAATAGTAAAAGTTCCATTTATAGACATCATATCTACAAAATCTATTACAAAATTCATTGTTATAGATGTGAGATAGTATATACACATAAATAACTCAAAAAAACTGAAATCAAACCAAGAAAACCCTAAAACTAGGACCCATTCACCTTTAGTAGTGAATGAGTCCCAAGACACCTTGATCAACGAGATTTTTGGGTATCTTCTAGTGTTTTAGACCCAAGTGAATGAGTCCCTCTACAACTTTTGATAGCAAAAATATTGAGTAGTTTTTGGTTTTTGATAAGAACTTGTCTCAATTTTGAAATATGAGAAGTGATACTCTAAAACAAATTGTCTTTACATTCAAGTTCTTGTTTATTTAGATAGATTTAACAACATTGGGAAAATAATTTATTGCATATTTCAATTAAAAGTGGCATTATAATTCTACATTTTTAGTATTATTGCATTTATAGAAAAGTTAGATTACATTTTTCATTCATTAGAACAAAAAAATCAAAAAAATTTATGACAAGTTTCCTTTCAAAGGTTGACCTATCCCTCAAGCCTTTTATTAGTGATGAATTTGACATGTTAGATGAAACCCTCAAGGACTTCATCTCACAAGGTTCATCCACTAATTATTTTCATGAAAAAAAAAAGTACAAAGGTGTTAGCACCATCACATGACAACTCATGATGTACCCTCCACACAAACCATAAATTCAAAACAAACTTGTGCTTATCCTTGAACCACTGGAAAACAAGACTTCGCTTGAAAATGGTAATACTTCACAAAAAATGAGCTATAATACCATTGCACATACCTACAATACAAGAAACAATAGACAACAACAAACAAATCATGTTTCATTACCATTTCCTAATCTCATCTTGCTTAGTGCTCCTCATTTGATGGAAAACAATGGAAAGGAATATAATCTTGTTGAAAAGCTTAAGAGTACTCTTGCTAGTATTTATATATGGGAAGTACTTCAAATATCACATAGTTATCATAACATACTCCAAGAGGCCTTGAAGCAAGTTGCAATTCCCTCTAACAACGATGTAGCAACACTAATTTAAGAGATGAATGAAATGAACTTGAACATAGTTTTTCACCAAAGTGAATTACCTCCCGTAGAAATCTAGAAGAAATATGAAGCATTCAATATAATAGCCTATGTGAAACAAATCAGAATAAAATGAACCATTGTTGACAATGGTTCAACCTTGAATGCATGTAGTGTGAGCCTTTTAGAAAAGATTAACATGAAAAAAACAATATTAAAATTGATTCTTTGTTTATTCACAAATTTGATAATATAGGAAAAAAATTGCTTAGGGTCATCACATTACCTATTAAAGTGGGGAAAGTAATGTTGCAAACTCTGGTCCATGTTATGCTTGATGATCTTTCTTACAATATCTTTTTAGGGAGACCTTGGATTCATGAGATGAATGTTGTGCCTTCTACTTTGCATCATTTCATGAAGTATGTCTATAACAACAAAGTCTACACATTAAAAGTTGATCCCACACATAAAAGATGCTTTATGCTCGAGAGAGAGAGAGAGGGACGAGATCCTTTAGAAGCATTCAAATATAGTGCATCACAAGAAGCTATGAAAGAAGAGAAAGAACATGAAACAAACATTGATGAACTTAGGAAGTTGTTGGAAGATGATTGGGGTTCCTTGGTTTTCACACCAACATTCATTGGAGAATATAAGATAACAACAAAAGACAATGAAAAGAAAAAAAAAAAAATTGTAAATTCAATGTAAAATTAAAACTACATCTCACAACCATCTACCTCATCTACTTTGGAAGAAGGAACAAGCTATACAACAAATTTTGATGACATATACTATCAACAACCACCAAACCCAAAAGAAATGGAAAAACTTTATGGGAGAGGTTACGAGCTTATGAAGCAACTCGGTTACAATGGAAAAGGATGTAGGAAGAAAGAGCAAGGCATACATATTCCTATAGAGCCTAACACACATGAAACAACAAGTGGTTTGGGATATCTCCCTTCTAAGATATCACAAGCAACAAAATGACCTTCACTCAACATCAACACTATCATATGTAACTCTAGAAAATCAAATCTCACCATGAAGCATCCTGAGTTGATTGATATAAATTTTGATGAATCTTTGGAATGCTTTGAAAAAGATGAAGCTTTGAAAGAAATGTTGGGATTCTATTATAAATCATTCACCCCTCTCATAAATAAATATGTTACATGTGCTATGGTCAGTACTAAACAAGAGGAGGAAGAAAATGAAAACAATGAAAGTGTCATGGATAAAGAGGAATATATAATGCTTAGATAGCAAAACCAAAAGCACTTCATTTAGGAGATACAATCAACATACCGATGGATATCAATAATGAAGAGAAATTAATTCAAGTAGGGAAGTTCCTTGGTGAGATGAGCAAGAGGATCATGTAAATTTACTTCATGAATTTCCTGAAATCTTTGCTTGGACATACTCAAACATGTGGGGAATTGATGCTAAGATTGTGGAACATAACATAGTCCCTATGGAAGATGCTAAATTGATGCAACAAAAAATATGAAAGATGAATCCTAAGATAGCATTACTGGTTAAAGATGAAA
>VDFB02088052.1:0-13801 GCA_007258455.2 Sequoia sempervirens | reverse complement strand
TTAAGTCCTGCTAGCTCATGGCCCATAGCCTTGGCGTCAACTGTTGTCTTGCACTTCTAAATCCCCATCTGTAATGGAAATGTGGCAGTTGGCTTGCGTTTGTTGCGCAAATAAGAGTGAACATTGTACAAGTGCCATAGAAACTCCATGAACACCACCTTATCCGAAGGATAACGGGGTAGCATGGTTGGATGACTTGCATATCCGTAGATGCAGATGTAGGTATAAGTTGGGAACTGAATGAACCAATCCGCCCATTCTACCATTGTTGCTTTGGCTTCTGCTGAGATATGTACATGTAGCTCCCGATCCAGGTTCCTCACTGTGTACATCAAAAATGCTTCCTGCACCCGCTTGAAGTGTCGCTCAGACTGTGTGAACTCAAGTTGTGCATAATATTGATGAAATTTTTGTACACTTAGAATCCCCACAGTGTTCAACCCTCTAAACTGGCCTTGGAAGGCTGTCAAATACACGAGGTACGAACACATGTAAAACTCGTGAGCAACCAAGAAGTCGGTCATCTGTTTGTGGAGAACGTCACTAATCAAAGAGGCCCAGTTGTAATGCTCCCTTCTATGAATAACTTGAGCCATGATGCAATACATCCAAGGCTGGAATTTATGAGCATCCGCTTGACCAAAAGCACGATTAAGAAGGGTAATCATAATCGCATATTCATCTTTGAACTCTCTGCAACCCACATTCTTTGGCAAGTTAACTTTCTTCTGTTTAAGCCATCTCTCTACCATTTTCCTTTCACATTTCTCCTTATCAGCATTGAATGCCTTCTCACACTGATCTGTGGTAATGACCAAACTATTCGGATTTGGAGGAATACAAAGCACTTCTCAATGTCCTTAGGCTTGATACTGCATATCACTCGCCCATCCACTGATTGAATTTCTCGAGTAGTAGAATTGTAATGCTTTACACAAGACATTACGAATTCTATACACTTTATTGAGATGGGAAGTGAAGTTGCCTCTAGCAACGTAGATTCCTCGATGTTTTGAAGTGTAATCTAGTTCATTTCTGAAGCATTCAAGTCAACCTCTGGATCCACCTGATGCAAATTTGTATCAGTCATTTTGATGAAATCATGAATTAAGACCGATTTGGTCTTGAATTCAGTCCATGTAAATTGCATTCTAAAAAATTTGCCTATCGACTGTAAACATGGCTATGTTTTGACAACTTTCTCCATAAAGCTAAAATGGCTCCTAGTGAGGGTAAAAATAGCTTGTCAAGGGGCAATTTTCACGAAAAATTCCGAGACGTGGGTTTTGTAGAAAAAAAATTTCTAAGCAAACCCACAATGCCAGAAAATCGAAAAAGCGTCGTTTAGCTTGAGATGCAAAAACTTTTCAAAAAAAAGCAACAAAGGGTAGCAGGGGCTGCAAGGGAAAAATTTTCCAAAAAATTCTGGAATATGGATTTTGTAGAGAAAATGATTCTAAGCAAACCCAGTTTTTTCGTTTTTCAAAATATTGACTTTTCCTCTACCATGCAAAGGAATCTCCGAAAAAAAGCAAAGCTTCAAAAAGTGAAGCTACGAGGCAATTTTTCCTGAAAATTTCTAACACATGGGTTTTGTAGAGAATGTTGTGCACAACATACGCAGATGATCAAATTTGTGAAATACTGTCGTTTTCTTGGACATGCGAGAGAAAACCTAAGACAAGGATAGAAAAAATAAGAGAGAGAAAATAGAAGTTATATTTTGCCTCTGCCTATCCTTGAATGAAGTCTGTTGAATAATCTAGATCTGTATCTCCAAATAACATTGAAAAGTAACACCTAAAGCGCCTTCAGATCTTGTTTGCACAAGAAAATACGTGTTTGCACTCAACCTGTTGTGAAAATAATAGACGCCCAAGTGCATATTTACAAAATTTTCAGGGTTTAGGTGTCACATGCAGGAGAAAACCCTAAATTTAGGATACAGCTATCTCATTGGGCCGCACTTAGTTAACAAAAACAGACCCTGAGCCTTGAAATGGGGGCCACTTTAAAAATAATGAAGAAATACGCACTATGCAAGTAAAACTGGCGTTTCAAACTGAAGTTTTAATATTTTTTAATTCAGTTAACTGACTCCACCTTTCTAGGGCGGCCAGAGCATGTAACTTCAATTTTAAAAGTCAAATTTTGACATTTTGTGGGCCTTTACTCAAAGTTGAAGTGCTTTTGCTAAGCTCCTACTTTTTAGCTCTTTAAAAACATCACCACGGCCTCTTTTGGACCTTGATTTTCGGATGCCCGGTTGATCCTGGAGCTGAGCTTATACATTCATCGCATAGCCAGAACAAGTCTGATGACATGTTCTTGGGAGTTGCGAGAGCTAAAAACTAAGTATGATGCCTCATATTCAAAGGCGCCTATTTTAAAAAGGGTGCATATGACACCATACCCGGCCATTTTTTGGATTTGCCTCTCTGTGCTTCAATCTGCCACTGCTGATGAATGATGACTCCCATCGACTGGATGCTGGATCCATCGCGTAGTTGGATGAATTCCGCAAAGGATGACTGTATGTGCGGCGTTTGAAAATTGAAATATGGACCTCAAATGCAAGGGCACCCCTGGCCTACAGAGGCACAATTGAGCTTTTGAAATGATTTTGCAATTTGTAACTTTCAACTGAACACTCCACTTTAACCCGTGCTGCCGAAAGCTGGATTGCTCCGATGTAATGAGCCTTTCCTAATCTGACCTCAAAATGCTGATTATAGGCTCATGAAATATTGTCAAACAATTCACCTATAACCTCTTAACTCGCTGGTGTAAAGTTTCAATCTGATTTTGCAAACTTGTAATGATATCCAAGAGGTCTACAAAGTGCTAAATGCAAATGCAACTTGCTTCCACCCTTTAGATGCAAATATATGAATTAAATATGCAAAATGTGTTCTTACAGCCAATGGACATTATGTCAAACAATTGGCATACATCCTTGAAATGCTATCAAATGTTGTTTACATCCAATGAATGAATCCCAACTTATAACTTCTCATTGAAAAGCAAACCCAAGTACATTGCGAGCATGTAGATGCCAAGACTCTTGGCTTACATTCAAATGCAATACATTATCAGATCTGTCATGAACATTCATCTACAGCAACTACCTTATAATGACAAATATTATCATGCAAACCAATGCAACTATGTTGGACTGAAATTACAATGCTAAATGATTGAGTTTACACTGCCAGGTCCCAACATACCCGTTAATTTGTATCTTCAATGGAGTACAAAGAATAGTCATATATGGCATAAGTAACTGAAGGAGAGGCCTGTAATATGCTTGAAATCTGCCCAGCATTCTATAATATAACAACAACTCATGTACTGTTGATGCGCAGCAATAAACCCCTGTCCACTGTGCTCAATAAATGCTTGAAATCTAACTTAAACTCCGCCTAGATTTATGCATACACAGAAATTCTTAACAGCAGATAATAACCCTGATTTCCCTTAGTCGAAATCCTTCAAAACTTGTAGTATGCTTCACAAATATGCCCAACACTGTAGCGTTACTGTTCACATTTTACTGTAGCAACAGTTAAACATTTAAAATCTGGTATAGAATGGCTGCCAAGAAAGAAGATACAGGTCTGCAATTAATTATCGTTCAATAATCTTCAAACCCTTGATAAAATTCTCCAATGAAGCACAAGTTGAACTCCTGAGATAGAGCCTACAACCAGCGATAATTTGGATGATATTTCACAACCTCAAAATCACATTACCAATTGAGAGTTTTCGTTCTTAATGGCCAAATGAAACAACTACAGAAACCCTTTGGCTCCACAACTGAAAATATCAAAGCAATATTCAATCCTGGATGCCTAATAATGAACTCTTAAGTCCCTTTTTATTCTTTTCTTGTGAGAACTCAAACACTTTCCTTACCAATGTGGGATAAAAGATATATTCCCACTTTTAATTTTCACTTAACGCACTTTATAAAATTAAAGTGACTTTATTATTATAAAGTTACATTATAACTTTATAATAACATTTAAATATTTTAATTATTCCTTAGCCACTTTAAAAATCATTTAAATGAGGGTCATGGCCCCATTGCACATTATAATTGCACTTTATATTTAATTATTATTAAAGTATTACTTTATTAATAATTAAAATAACACAACTCCATAAATACTTATTATTTCTCGATTTCGTCCGAACCAAGGAGTTAACCACTGCATCCAACTGCCTTACTAAAAATAGTAAGGGTCCCTCTCTATCAACCACTGATTTACTATAAAAAGTAAATCCCTCATTATCTGATCAAACCAATGGTGTAAAGGATTGACACTGCAAATCAGGCCTGTTCAGGCGCCTTGCTATAGATAGTAACCCTGACTGTCCTAAAATAGTCACTTACTATAAATAGTAAGTGTACCAAACTGAGTCCAACGAAGGTCAGACCTAAAGTCTCACTGATCACTGGAGGTGAAGCCAGATCGAATACTGCCAAATAAGACCCCCTAACCATTTGCTCTAGCCTACGAGGGTCAGGAATAGGCTAAACCATCCACAGTCATGGTCACGCTAAAAAGGGGACATTATAGTCCGCCCTCCCTGAAATTGCTTGTCCCCAAGCAATCTCAAGAGCAAATTAAAACACAAGTCCACTCGGATCCCAAGGGTAGATCTGTGTAATGTCCCTGCAATCACCAAACAACCTCTATAACACCAACACTAGCACAACTTGCTGAATCATCTCAATCCCAAAACTGTGATGGTGAATCTGATGCAACCATACTGTTGGAAAGCCAATATCTATCGCTTCCCGTTGTGCCACTCTGATACCCCATATCTCCAAAACGCAACAAGTCTCCAAGTCCTAAATCAAATAATAATCATCATGAGAGAACAAGGTAGAAGATCTGCCAAACACGCAATCTCCATTATGAACGCCATCTACTCCTTGGAAAGAGGCTAGATCATCATGCTGTACCCTGTCAACCTCAATACCATCTGTCACAGGAGAGAGAAACTCATAAGGAAGCAAGTCAAACTATTGGCAACACTTGCTCCCTTTAACTATACGAGATATGTTGTCATCCAACATGTCGAGAATGTGCATATCAGAACTATGCACCTGAAACAAGTCGTGTACATGTGGATCAAATGTGAAATTGTATGTGCTCCACACTGTGTACACAGCAACAAACTCCTCTATGAGTTGCGTCTGACATCCCAGTGCACTAGCAGGACTCCAAACATCTCTATCGCTACTCAACTCAAGACTAGGGTCTCGAGTGTGTTGTCCCTAATTTTTGTCTTGCTAAAAATTGGGATAACCTATTAAAATTTTGATAAAATTTGAAGATTTTCTCTTCTAAGGCATGTTTTAAGAGGTGCAAAAGTTAGAAAATTTCAGTTTTGGGTCTATAGTCCTTTTGGCTAACATTTTTCACTCATTCTCGTCTGTTTTCGTGAAATTCTGAGTCATTTTTAGTGTGTTTTTGGTCAATTTCGGGTTTTTGGGGCATCACTGCAAGTAGGGGTTTTGGTTTCTTATTACAAGTTACTTTTTGTTTTAATTTTAAGTTGTAGGAACTTTTTATGTAACTTACAAGTGATAGGAACTTTTTGCTCTTATTACAAGTTACTTTTTGTTTTAATTTTAAGTTGTAGGAACTTTTCATATAACTTACAAGTTGTAGGAACTTTTTGTTCACTTTACAACTTACTTTTTAAGTTACTTGCAATCACTCTTAAAAGTTCCGATTTCACTTAAGTGGACTTGTAATGACTTTAAAAAGCTCCGACTCCTTTTATTTTTACTTGTTTTTGCTCATAAAAAGCCCGATTTTTATAAAAATCACTTGCAAATACTTGAAAAATTTCCGATTGAAGTTATTTCACTTAAATAAACTTGTTATTGGCATCTAAAGGCCCGATTCAGGTCTTTTAACAAAAAACCACTTGCATTTGTTCCTTCAAAGCCTGATTACACTTGGTTCGAGCTTGCAACTAGGTTTAAAAATTCCGATTTCAAGTTTTGATCATTTCCAGTCATTTGTTGCTTGTTCTGAGTCTTGAAATCTCCAACGCCATTACTGAGATAGAGCAGTTTGTGTTTGTTTTTGCTTGTTTAACTCATTCCATGGAGATTTCATAAATTTACAAGCTGAAAAATCAGAAGTCTTTTCATTTTCTGAGTTTGTGAGGCGCCTAGGGTTTTCTTTTTCATTTTTCTTCTCATTTTCAGGTATGTTACTTATTTCTTTTATTTCTTATTCATAACTATGGCGTTTTCTGATTTCAGATTTCTTTTAATCACCATTGTATGAAAAACGCAATTTGCATTCACACGCCTTGACCTTGATTCCAACGTTTTTCTTTAAAGAAGGAAACATCTTGTATTAAAACGCGTTTTTCATTATTGGAAACGCATTTTCTTCATTTAAAAAAAAAGGATGTTTTTCCTCTATTTCTGCCCTTCATTCATTCGCCCATTTCATACGTTTTCAGCTGAGAACGAGAACTATAGGAAAACGTCATATTCTTTGAATATTTCATTCGCCATCATCTTCCATTCATTCATCCCATTCGCATTCCATTTTCGCCCTCTATTTATCCTATATTCTCTTTCCTTCATTTCATTTAAAACGTTGTTGTACCCAAAATTAATTTTTTGGCATTCTGTATAAATTGAGCTAAATCTTGTTAAAACGCCATGTTAAGTCAGTTTTAGGTCAAAACAATCATAGAATCTTGGTGGGTTTCTGTCAAAGAACACACGTGCAAAATTCTGAAAATTTGAAAATTAGGGTTTTTCGCCCCTATTTTCAAGGAAACCCCCGAAAATAGGACCTTCCCAAAAATGATCGAAAATGATTTTGATAGGATTAAAAGACTTCACGATCACATTGGTCAAGTCAAAATCATCAAAAGACATGTTTTACTCTGGTGGGTCTATTTCTATTTTTCAGGAACAAAGTTAGAACCTTTGCAGCCATTAATGGCAGATTGGCCAGTACCAGGTGCTGAAAGCTAAGCTTCAAAAGCTTCAACAACACAACTACGGCGTAAAAGGTCAAAATGATGCCGCTTGATGAAGGAGACTCGAAAGTGAAAAAAAGGTCAAAAATTTGACTAACTCCGAACGTTATTTAAGGAGAGGAACTCAAATGCCGAAAAGAGCCTTTTTCAAGCAAAATTTCAGCGATCTTTGCGGAGGGTCAAATGCAGTCAGTAAGATCATCCAAAGCAATCATTCTCGACGTTTGGTTGCTAACTCAACAGTGAAACAAACATCCAGATCATCCGATGAATAGATCACTAGCAACTGCTGACGAAGCAAAAAAGAGGCAGTTGAGGAATTGTCAAGAAACCACAGTTAACGGCAAAGTTTGAAGGAAAAAGAGCCTTTCCAAAAGAAAGGCGCCCTTCTTTCTTGACCTCCAGATGCTGATAAAAGACAAAAGGCTTCCCAGGATATCTTTCTCAGCCCAAGTAGATCTCGTAAACGGACCGCAGTTAACACCAACACCGATGTAAGGGCCAACGGATAACTGGATCAAAGTAGGCTACTTTTCGATGGAAATAATCGGTTAAAAAAGACAAAAGCCTTCTTTCGCTGAGGGGCTTTGAATAAAGGGACTTAAAATAAGATCCGTGTTTTTTAAAGTCGGGCCATTCGCGGCAGAACAGAGCTGGTAAATTATGAAGAATCACAAATCATCCACTCTCCTCGCATCAACCAGAGGAAATCCAGGTCAAAGCACGAGAGGTCATTTCAAAAGGCTGAAGAATGAAGTTTGAAAATTCACCAAGGCATTAGCAAAAGCGCCTTTTCTTGGAAAAGGCGCCCATCCTTTTGAAGACCTAAACTCAACTTTTCATCAACGTGTTTCCCAGGCACTACTTTTCAGTTTGGATCCAGCTCCGCAGTGAATGTGTCCGTGACATCTCAGGATCAACAGACAACGCTTGATTCAGGATCAAACAGAGGACTTTCAGGAGAGAAAATATTTAAAAACTTGCAAGAAAGCAAAAGGGACGCCTAAAGAAGTCAAGGGTCAATTTGTTGACTAAGTCAAGAGCTTTCTGAGTTAAAGTTGGCTAAAACACTCCACGATTGGTGGAAATCACCTTTTCAACTTTAGATCAAGCCAAAATCACCTTTTGAGCTTGAGTTAGGTCCCCAAAATTTGTGGATCTGAAGCTTAAACATATATATTCAAGGTGAAGGCATCCCATTTCATTATTTCATTGCAGGTTAAGAGATCAAGATCAGCCACAAGCTCTCAAGGACGCCATTAGAGATCTGAACAAGGTTTTCATTCGTTCTTCAATTTTCTTGCAGATCTGAAGCAGAAAAGGATTGCTATTTTGAGGATTGGATCCAGAGATAAAATTTTTCAGGGAATCAGATAAAATTTCCAATCCACCTTCTGTCTATTTCCTCTCTTCTGGTCTTAGGTTTTCTTGCATTTGACAGAAAAAGCAGCAGGCTACATCAGATCAGATCAACTGGGTAGATTCAGCGTTATTTTTCAGAGAAACCCATCTCGACAAATTTTCCAAAATCAGCAAACTTGCTGCCCCTATTTTTGGGAAGCTCAAAAAGTTTTCGTAACTAAATTTCAGGAATCACTGAAGGTTTGTTCGCATTAGTTAACAAAACTCCATGTGCCAGATTTTTTCCGGAAAAATACTTGCCGAGGCGCTATTTTCAAGGGTTTCCGAAAATCATCTGAACAAGGTCAAGATTACAGTCAATCTTTAAGTTTTTCAAGATGCAGTACTCCCAGGTACAATACGAGACCAAGACTGTCTTACTCCATGATTACTTGAAAACAGTTGACACAAATTTACACCAAGTAAATCCAGTGATTGATTTGGAGCAGCTAGAAGGCATGAATCAAATCACATTGCAGAATATTGAAGAATCCGGGTTGCTGCAGGCCGCATCAATTCCCATCACACTATAGAGCGTAGAACTTGTAATCGCTTGTATCAAGCATTACAATCCTACCACCAGAGAAATCAGAGCAGCAGATGGAAGAATTGTTTGCAGTCTAAAGCCTCAGGATATCGAACGGTGTTTTGATATTCCATCATGTCCTAACAGCAAAGTCATATTAGTGACGGAATGTGAGAGGGCATTTGAGACAGCTAAGGACAAATGTAAAAAGGTTATGGCTGAAAAATGGCTAAAAGTGACAAAGGCAAGCTTGCCTAAGCCGTTGGGACGAGGAGAATGTAAAGATGAGTACGCAGTGTTAATCACTCTACTCAATAGAATCATTGGAGAAGAAGATGGTCGTCAATTCCAGCCATGGATGTACTATATCATTGCTAAAATCATTGGCAAGAGGGAATATTATGACTGGGCCACTTTGATTAGTGACACACTCCACCGACAAATCATTGGGTATCTGGAAGCTCATAGGTTCCACATGTGCTCTTACTTGGTATACTTGATAGCCTTCCAAGGTGAATTTAGGTTATTGAACAATGTGGGAACCTTAGGTGTGCAGAAGGTTCACGAACATTTCGCACGTCTTGAGTTTACTCAAGCGGAGCCACACTTCAAGAGAACGAGTGATAACTTCATTATGCACACAGTACGTGAGCTTAACCATGAGATGCACGTGCGTATTTCACAGACAGCCAGAGAGGCAATGGCGGATTGGGCGGATTGGTTCATTCAATTCCCTACGTTCTCCTACATACGCGTGTATGGCTACATTGGCCACCTCGCCATGCTACCAAGATACCCTTCAGATAGGGTAGTCTTCATGGAATTCCTGAGACAATTGTCCGAGGTTCATGCCTACTTGCGCTTGAAGAGGAAGACAGCTGTTAACTTTCTTGTTGAGATGGGACTATATAGATGTGGATTCGCGGCAGATGCTAAGATGATGAGTCAGGAAACAGCGAGGTTTAACCTCAAGTATCTCATTGATAGAAGATCCTATGATCCCAGAGGACTCTATGCAGCACGCCTCGAGCAACACTCGTCACATAAGTCTTCTATGGAAGATTATTGGGTAAATTGCAAAGACGAGTATGAAGTGCGAAGAAGGAACTACAGCAGGTTCAGACTCTCACAAATTGCTGATTTTATGTCAGCAGACATCGAGGGCCTGTCCGATGATGAAGAGGAAGTCACTCTCCCCTCATTCTTCGCAGATTCAGTTGACTCCCAACCGCTCCCGAGAGTGGATTGGTATGCCAAAGAAGACACATCTATAGAAGAAAGAAAGAGTAGAGTGGTTAGAAATAGCCAACTCTATCTCGACAGCAAGAAATCAAGAAAGGTGATACCTCACAGAGCAGAGCCGCCACAGGTTCAGTCTACACCACCTTCCACGTCAAAAAGGAAGCCTAGACAGAAGCAATGGTGCAATCCTCCCCGAGGGATGAGGATGTCAAAGCCTAGAACACAGAGGACACCAATGGAGAAAGCCACACATAGTCCTGAAATAATCACGGGTATTGCTGCCCCAGAACAAAGAGTAGAGACTGCTACCCCTGATTCAGCAGAAGTTATCACGGAGGAACCAGCAGCAGTAGTTGTTGAAGAACCAATGGCTGAGCCAATGGCAGAAGCAACAATAGTAGAAGCAGCAGCAGAAATAGTGCCTGTTATGGAAGCAGAGCCGCCAATATCACCAGTACCACAGCAGTCACAAGTCCTCATCGACTTGGATTCGCCACCGAGAGACATTGCTCCAGCACAGTCTCACACATCTAGCATACAAGGGCCTCACGTCCCTCCTAGCGAAGTTCGCCGAGATTCTATTTGGCTTGAAGGCTTCCTAGGAAGAAAGAGGGAAAAACCCTCCTATGAACTTGACTTTACCGAATTCGATCACGTCCCACAAGACACATCGGCGAAAAGGTTGAAGAATCAAGTTCACATAGAAAGGAATGCAGAGTGTGAGATCATCATAGAGACTGCCGCTCCACCAGTAGAGAAAAGCATACACGAGGTCCAAGTAGGAGACTACACTTTGTCTCAACTTAACCTCGGGAAGACTACACGACAGGTGGAGGCAGACCTTCTTGGAATAGCCTTGGTGAGCGCACAAGAAAGAATGGCTAAGGATGGTAAAGAAAAAGCAGCCTTAAAGGCTGAAAATCAGAAACTGAGGTCTTACATAACCAGCTTGATACATGGCACACCAAACGTCTCAGCCCTACCAGCAGGACTACTAGATCTCCCCGCTGAACAAAATCATCCGCAATTGATAACATTCGGCAAACACCTGAGAGATCAAGTGGAAGAGTTTGTTCTCAAGGGTAGATGTATACTGGCAAACCTATACCATTTACGGGATAGAGCACATGGACTTCGTGCAGAGATCCAGCAGTCAGAACAAAGGATTGCAGAAAAGAGGCTTGAAGACGAAAGCACAATTGCAGATTTGCAATTGGCATATCAATCAGTATACTCTAAGGAAAACAAGCAACATCTTTTTGCTTGGAAGGAACAATTGGCGTACAAGGTGAAAGCCTATGACGCTCATTCAGTAGAGTTGATTGATTACAGACGAGTGGTTGCCACTATTATCAACTTCGCAAGAATGTTGGTAATATCTTTCCCTTGCATGGAATATCAGCGTGAGGGAGGAGAATACGTCGAGTTGGTCACTGTACAGAACCAGTTCAGCGATGTCATCCGCAGTACCTTTCTTGATGATCCAGAGGGTTGCAAGCTGGCTAAGGTAGCAGCTTTATCAACCAAGTTTGAAGAGGCAGCATCTCAGTGTATTGACTTCGGAAATCAGCTCACAACGGGTGAGATCATGCTACGACGCCACGTCATCATCCTACAGAGCATTAACTCCCCAGAAGCTGATGAAATCAATCAATGGATAGAGACACTGCTGATTAATGGCGAATTATAAATGCACCCAAAAAGGACGCCATACAACCTCCAAGTGGCATTTATGAGACTTGAGTTTGACTTGATGCTTCTTTCCAAGTCAACTCAAGATGGTATTAAATGTAGTTGGAGTTAACTTGATGCCTCTTTCCAAGTTTAACTCCACTTTCCTTAAATCATGCATTGTCAGATCCCACTGATTAAGGATATCTAATTGGCTTCCATGATTTGTGGATCTTAGATCTCCACTAAACGTGGATGTCTATTTTGGAGGACATTTCATTAAAGTTTACCTTATTTACTAACCAAGTAGTTTCCGCTGACTTTAGCGACTTTCGCTAATCAAGTAGTTTTCCGCTAATCGCTTGTTCCCTTTTAGGAAATAACAAATCTTGCTAATTGATTGGCAAGAACTCATTGTTAACTCAAGAGATTTTGGGGTTGCCCACTCCTTTGAGTTCTTATAAATGTTATCTTGGGCCTATTATTTGTTTAACTTTTACTTGCTATGCAAAATTGTTATGCCATTGTTGCCAACCTGCTACATCCCGATATTATAGCTACTATTGTATAGGGCAATTGATTGTACTGTTTGAATCTTGATGATGAATAAAACATGGTTGATCTTGTTAATAAATGATTGAGTTATGTTTAAATGATGGTTTCATTTGATTGTTACTTCTATATGATTTAGTTTTGATTAAATGTTGTATACAGTTATAGAATAATGTTAATCCAACTTTTTATAATGTTTTATGCAAACTGCCTTGTTGTGAGCATATGACTGCCGGTGTCGTGTCGTGATATGCAGGTATGAAGACTGTACCTCCGGATAGAGGAGAGACATCATTCGGGGAGGAACTTGGTCGGGTAAACAGTAACGAATACCAAATTGAGCATACACACACATACAATAGAATGAGTAAGCCAAGTCTGTTTGTCGAGACAACGGTAAGTCATCCAGAGGCTTGTGTATTGACATAAGGATTTTGAATTCACTTCTTTATGTTTAGGAAATGTGATTGTTTTAGTGTCAGACTTGCTTTACCATGACCCAAGTATGAATGGTGAGAATGTTATGTGTTAATGATTGAATGAGAACGCACGTACATCTATACATTGTAAATACGTATTTATATGTACAGACATATCAATGCATGTGTACGTTAAGTAGACGGATATGCTCATACACATGTGTTGACATGTATGTATGCATACATACGTAAACACAGGTGTATATATGTACTCGTTCCGCCTGATGTCTGTAATAAAAATAATATTTAATATTATTGCCTAGCAAATTTACATATATATTTATGTAAATGTATAAATGTATATATTAATGATGTGATTAAATTATGGATAAATACATAAATACATAAGTACCTATGTAAATATATTATATATTTATATATTTAAATATATGTATTAATATTAAGGTAATATTTACATATATGTAAATATATATAGATATCACGATATAATGTCGGAAAATATATATATTTATATATTTAGAAATATTACACTTAATTAAAATACATATACGAATAAATATATAAATGTGTGATATTAAAATGTGAAATGTATAAATTTAAATAACACATATAAATATTCGAGAGAATAAAAATAGAACGCAAAGGATTTGAATCCTTAATCAATGGAGAAATATTTCAATACCTAACTATGGAGAAAATATTAATCTCAATATGAAATATCGAACCTTGGCTGTTAAAGGCAATTTAATTGGGAGCCTTAAATCATTTTAAAATGAAACGCCATATCCCGTGATAACATTCCGAATGGAAATATTTAAGATTATTGAATCGCCCTCCTTATAAAACAATGACAAATATTTCATTTGTGATTTTACTAACATTTGAAAAGAAGAAAATACGTTTTCTTCTACTAAGATCATAAATTGCGTGAGAAATGGTCCGC
>VDFB02088051.1:0-21976 GCA_007258455.2 Sequoia sempervirens | reverse complement strand
GTAGAAATTTGTATTTTGAAATGTAATGGAGAAAAATCGTCGTACGGCAAATTATTAGCAATGGAGAAATTTAAAATAAATTTAATATTTGTTTGGAGGCACTGGGGATTAAACCCCATCGCCATCTCTGTATAGTGGTGGGGACGGGCCTGTTGTGGCAATGCCCTCCACACATGTGTGGGGAAGGCGCCGACACAGACAACGTCGTCTCCCATATTAGTGCCTGGCGTAGTCTGCACTGCGATTTTCGTACGAATGGTTTTTAATGTTTATTTTAATATATATTATATATTTATGTATGGATATATGTTATACATATAATATATAATATACATATTATTTATAATATGTATTTAATATATTATGTGTATATTGTATATATATATTTATATTTGGAAATTGTATTGTAATTATTTTTAAATGGAATTTGGGAAAAGTATAATTAATTTTATAATTAAATAATATATTAATATGTAGATATATATGATTATATTTAATTATATATATACATATTAAATATATTTATTTAATGTGTGAGTAATACAATGATTATTTGAAAAGCATGATTAATTAAATTGAAGTGATTGATTATTTTATTCATGAATTTGAGTTAATCTTATGAGTAGTTGTGAACTGAAAGTAATCATTTAGTTTAAATTCATTGTTGACCTATAAATAGGAATTATGTTTAAATGGTGTATTTTAGATATGCGATATTGATTGTTTTGGATTTAGGAAATCCGAATAGTAGTGCTTTTAATTACTTGAGATTGTTTATTTTATTTTCTAGTGTTATGTAATTGGGCACAGTGGGGAATATTTGTTGTAGAGAAAATATAAGTCTTCCAGATTATAATTGTGATAGGGTTGTTATTTCTGTTAGTCACCTTGAGATTTCCTTGGGTAGTGCATGTAGTTGGATTTAGTATTGGACATCCGTAGGGATGTGTTATCTCTTATGTTGAGTTATTATCAATTTGTGGACTGTCTACCCTTGGGTGTAGAATGAGTTATTGTGTTTTCAATAGGGGAGTGGCTTTCAATGAGGGTCGGGACACAAAGTGGTCCCAGGATAACTCGTGTGGAAGTTAGTGTAATCAGTGGAAATTAAATAACCTACTTTAGGGGAATGGGTAGTTAACAAATTTAACTTGATAATTAGCCTCGCTCATTGGCTCAAGGGCTTGTGTTAGACTTTAGATGAGTTGGGAAGGCCTGGAATGGCAAGATTGTTATCTTGTCTTCTCAAAAGATAATTGATTCCACAATGGTGTGCATGTGGGGCCGGAGTTCGTAAGAGGTTACCAAGATAACCCAAGATGGGGGCCGAGACCTAGGAAGATCTCCTTAGGATAACCAATGCAACCTTTGTGATGGCACTCCTCCTATGACAACAGTCGTTTGTTTTGTACAGTGGTTGTTCTTGATTCTGTGATTCTGGAAGCAATGTAACCCTATGTTTGTATTTACTGGTACAGTGTGGTTTTGTACTTTGCTTGTGTTAGAGGTAGTCAGTTGTCTTGGTTACTTGTTACTATCTCCTAGCACGGGGGTTGGCCCTACGGGTGCCATATGGATGGGTGGCGTGCTCCTTACACTGTTGAGATTCTCTTCTTGTTTGTGATGGCAAGATCTTCTTGTTCGAGGAGCTCGTGTGGTTCTATGGATTTGTACTTCTCTTTCTCATTGTAACTATGGACACTATGTAATTGTAATCCTCATTTGTATCGAGGAGAACCCTTGTGATGTAATTGTAAAATTAAGTATGATTTATTTATCATTGGATTAAATGGTTTATATGGTGTTGTATCTATGGAAATATGCTCATTACATTCCTATGTGTTAGACTTAATTTTTAATGGATTACTGCTTTGTTGTATGTTGTTATCATGAGTTAATTCCATGTACTATGTTTTAGAATAATTTGTAAGTTTGGAATTTCACATGTAGACACGTTGTGTGGCCTAGAGGATGTATGTGTTAGAGTAGTTTACTTCACTCATCATTGTTACTCTTTTTAAGAAAATAATTAGTTGTGCTTCCGTAGTGTTGCATCGTCTCCAGTTACATTTGGTTTTATATCCATATTTTCTCGTTGATAGGAATCTATGAGTTTATTTTATTAAAATTATTGGTTAGACTTTAGATTAACATTGCAGTAGCTAAGGCAAGATTTAGTTTCTATCTCCACCATTTTCACAATCTAGAATGGATACTATCTGTTTAGAAATCAAAACATGCATTTCGTTAATAATTGAGTACCTTGCATTTATATTCTAGATGTATAATCAAGTATCTACAATCTATAATGTAGAACATGCTTTGAAAAAATATTACAAGTTATCACAAATTTAAACTTCACGATCATATAGCATAATTAGAAATTTAAAGTGTTAATTTTTTTATTTTATCTTAGAACTATAATTTCAAATTTATACAAGCATCTTTTTCATTTTTCCAAGACCATAATAATCCTTGTAACCCCTCATGATTATATTCCTTATACTAAATTCCAATTTAAATAAGAATTTAAGTTGATACTTTATCATTTTAAAACTCCTTAAAGATATTGAAGAATAATACCTTCTTTAAAATTAAATTATCATTATTATAGATCCATAGACATTAACAATAAGTGCATGATTCATTCCAAATTATTAAAGAACATTAAATTACCCTCAAAGATCACCATTAATCTTTACAAGGTCAATCCCATTAATAAAGTAGGATGACATTGAACCCAACAACATTAGTACCAATGCACTTATAAAAAAATTGTTGGAGCTTAGAACATCACCTACTATTTTTTTATTATTACATAGGTCATGTACCTTCATTCTCATTTACATTCATTTAAAAAATATATATTGTAATTTTTGTTTTAACTTTGTCAAATTGATTTGGAGAGATAATTGTGATGTCACAAATGATTGCAAAAGTATGATGAAAAATAAAGTCTCATCCATTTCAAAGTATTTCTAAAAAATTATTTACCCAATTGCATGTATCAAAATAAGTTTTAATATACTAAAAAAAATCACAAGGATGGAGAATACTATCCAAAAATAATTTTGAGCATATTAGATAATGTTATAGAAAAAAATAATTTTGATTCTTAAGTATTTTTAATAATTGATATAAAAAGAGGTGGTCTTGATCATACAACTATCTTAAATATAGATAGAAATTATGAATGGTTAACTACAAAAAATATTTTTTAAAAAAACATGAAATTTAATTGATTATATTATTTGGATAGCTATAAAAACAATCTTAGGAGAAAAATGCAATAAATAATATTTTTAGAATAAAAAATCAACATATTAACCCAAAAATGGTTGAGGAATGCAAATGCATATATTGAAAACATATACAATGTAATTGAAATAATAATACATGTTTTTGCATATAATCAAAGCCAATCTACAACACTTCCATTCACATTGGCTAATTAAAGATAATACTTGCATAAATATTTAAAACCATGATGTTATTGTGAGGGATTTGTATTCAAATTTGAAAACAAATCTGTTCAAATATAGTCATATGTGGTTCCAACAAACAAATCATAATGTCTACACTCCCTCCTTTGGCATATGAATCATATAAGATGACAAGGCCTTCAGAGCGGATCATTGATGGGCCTACATACATTGGCTTTCCCATTCCAAAATGGAATTCATAATAAGGAAATTTTAGCCAACTTGTGGCTATCACATTAGTATTATCATTAAGTTCTAGTGGCCCTACTATTTCCTTTCTTAGCTCAAAAAAATCAATAGCTGATTGTATAAAATTATTATCCACCTTAGTAATTGACTTGTGGATCAACTCTACAACAAAATCTAAAGACCCATTTATGAGTTCAGACACAGTGGTCTGAGCCCATGACTCATAGACAACATTACCAAAGTATTCTTCAGGAATGGAAGGATTTATCCTTTTTCTTCCATTTATTGGAATGCTAGCTTTTGTTTGTACATCCCCATCAATGCCTCGAGCTTGTGAAATGCATTTCCACAAATGGGCAACAAGTACTTCAAAAGTAGTGTATTTTTTGTTTTCTTTGTAAGGTTGATTTACCTTTGACTTGAGTTCATCCAAAAAAATTCCATCAAAATGAAATATTTTTGTGGATCGAATTGACTGTATTGGAGATTTCTTATGGGCTATGATATTATACTCATTATACTCATAATGATCAAACATTTGTTGAGGTGGCTCTCTTGCTTTTAATATAGATCTATCATGTATCCAAGAAGGTTGTTGAATACTCTCCCCTCTAACAACTTTTCCCCAAGAATTGACAAAAATAAATGTTGCATGACCATCTGCAACATGATGATGAAGAGCTATACCTATCACCAACCCTCCACATATAAATCGAGTAAGCTGCATCCACAAATGTTATTATAAAAAGTATTTTAAAAAATTAATAAAAAAAAGTTATCATATACAAATATATTTATTACATGATGAATATCTCATCTCTTTAATATGGTAATTCTAATGAAGATAAAAATTTAATATTCAACTTCTAAAACTTGTAAAATTGAATAACTAAGAATTTTTTAAGACGTTAAGAATATCATAAATCATTAATTATTTATGATATATAAATGGTAAAATGGAATATGTTGCACTTCCACACCTTATTTTATGTCATTTTAGATAAATTTTATTAATAATGGAGTTAAATTTTCATTTGAGTCATTTAATGCAATAATCAACCCTAAATCTAAACGTATTACCTAGATGTGCTATATCCACCACCTCATAACAAGACTCACTAAATTGCACCTATATACTCATCCCTTAAAATAAAGCACAATATAGTCTTGTCCCTTGGATTGGATCATACTTTTGACTTAATCCTCTTAGTTTGAATTTCAAATCTCCACTTCCCAAGCCCTTTACTAAAACATGATCATTATATGTCAAATTGTGTGTGAGAGGTCTTGGGTTGTGTATCTAGCATTTATATTTAAGGACATAACATTAGGTCATTTAGGATCATTAATTTTTAGGAAAATGGAATCATAATCACATTAACATGTTTAGTGGTAGCAATAGTGTTATTCATTTGGCGAAGAACTCATCTTTCATAATCACACTAAGCATATTGAGCTTCAATATCATTTCATATGAAGTGTCATTGAAGATGGAAAACTCAAGTTGGAGAAGGTTCATACCGATTACAACCTTACAGATGTCTTCACAAAATCTGTGTCAAACGAGGCTAAAATTCAGCAGAGCTTCTCTTGGTATTGTAATTAAGTGACAATAAGCTTCAAGGAAAGTGGGGACAGCAGTATGGTTTGGACTTCAAGTGGGAGATTGTTGGAAGTGAAGTCCAACCATCACTGCCCTTTCGTTTTGCTCTTCCTATACCTCTTCACTTGCTTGAAGAGTTGAAGATAATTCATTTTTAGTTTTCCTTTTTAGAATGATGAAAACGATGTAACTAAGTTTCCTGTTAATCAATAAAACAGAGTGACCTGCTTTCCATTGTGGATGTAGCCATTTAATGGTGAACCACATTAAATAACTGTCTCAATTTCTTGTCTCTATTTTTGTAATTTTTTTTACTGTTTTGTTTTTACTTTCTTTGCTGTTCTTGTTGCACGGTTAACTCAACAAGAGCAAAACCTGAAAATCACTTCAAAATGAGATCTTGGGGAGTAGCAGATGTATACCCAATTTATGTCAAGAATGAACAATCTGAGGTCTCCTCATTAGTTGAACGACACCCAGAGAATTGGCAGGAGTTTACAAGCAGCAGCAAAGACTACCTTATTTAATGTGCAAGGCAATGTTTAACCAGATGGGATTTAGTATGTGATTGCATTTATTGGTAATTCCCAAGATATGTTTTTTTTGGATGTAGACACTGGCAGTGACTTACACAGGTTCAGTGTGATGCTCCCTGCCAAAGTTGTGCCAAGAAACCCCATCAATGGTACAAACCACAATCACGCTCAGTGCTATCATGCAAGGATCCTCCGTGTGTAACTGTGCAGGCAGGAAGTCATGACAAATATGACTCTGAGTGGTCCTCAGAAATGTTATTATGATATTAAGTATGTTGATAATAGGTTCTCTAAGGGAGTTCTTGTTATGGACAGTGTCACGACAAAACTCACCAATGGCATTGTCATCAAGCCTAGTTATATATTTGGGTATGGATATAAGCAAGGCGGTTCATTGAAACAGATACAAACTACAGATGGTGTTTTAGTTCTGAGTAGCGGTACAGCAAGTCTTCCATCTCAACGGGAAAAGTAATGCCTCGTCAAGAATGTCATAGGCATTTGCATTGCTGGAGGAGGAAAAAAGGGGGAATACATGTTTATCAGTGATGATCTTGTGCCTGCCTCGTCCATGACCTGGGTTCCCCTGCTTGGCAGGCCACCCATGAGATACTACCATATGGGACCTGCACAGATGATCTTTGGGAGCAAACTTCTTGCTGAGGATGGAGGTGAAAGAAGGCTAGGAGGCATAATTTTTGACACTGGCCGCTCCTTTATTGAGACGGAGCATCCTCTCTCTGCCATGGTCTCTGCATAGATTAACAGGATTCAATGCTCATCATTGTCTACATTTTTCTCATCCTTCACTCCATTCTACTCTTCCTCGCTCACGATTGGATTCAAAAATTGACGTGGATGTATCTTACGAGCATTGCTTGCCCCGAGGGCCAGGCGATACTAAGTGCAAATTTTAAAGGCGACGGCTTATCTTGAAGGTGTGTTATCTCTACTTATGAAGAAGCCAGAGGGATTCCATTATAGAAGTGGCATGTATATTTACATTCAATACACAGAGATTTCTGGGCATCTATTTTCTTTGACATATGCACCGGAGGGGCAAAAGGAAAAGAAAAGAAAAACTGTTACAGATAAATAATCAGATTGGGAGTTGGCCAATGAAACTGAACCTGTCTGGATGAGTAACACAAAGAGTGTCTCTATAGAGGAGTATACTGAATTTTAGAAGAAAACTTTCAATAAATATGCGGATCCTCTTGCATGCACTCATTTTAATACTGAGGGTCTGGAAGTTGCAACCTAGTGTTTATCAGATGATTTTTAGGCTTGGCACAAGGTCTGTTGATGAGCAAATACAACTATATTTATTGATTGACCTCTTTTCACCAGCTGGACTCGACCCATCCAGACGACAGGAATCAACCCATCCAGACGACAGGAATCAACAACTCCTTAACCAGTGCATTGTTATATGACTCAATCTGAGAATGACATTCAAGGGCAGGCCAACAATGAAGGAACATCTAGATCTGTGGATGAATCTGTGCCTATGAAAACCAGAATTCAAGAAGCAGAAACTCTTAATCAGGATGACCCATGCTACAATAAAGCTTATAGCCATTTAGGATTGGTCTATTATGCTAAGGGGACTAGGATAGGATACTTCCTTCAACCTAAGGAGGCATAGGAATTTGAAAGGTTTTCGAAAATAAAGAGATAATTTGTATTTCAACAAACAGTTAGGAAGGGGAGAGGGAAAAAGTTATAAAAGAAAGTTCATTTGTAAAAAAGGGGATCTTCTTTGTTGAAAAGCAGAGAGCTTTGTAGAAGGGGAAGAAGATTCTTTGTACTCGAACTGATTTCAATAGGAAGGATTTGCTGTTCTTATGTCAACAATTTCTTCATGGAGGGTGGCTTTTTCTGATGTTTAATCTGTTTTTATATGTTCATAATCTCTTTTACTTGCTCTTGGCATATGGGTGATTTGGAGTCTTTGTGTTCCTAATTTTGGATAAATTTAGTCTTTTCTTTTTCACCTTTCATTCAAAAGATTCAGGCTGTGTTTCTCATGTTCGCAGCGTGATTTATTTTCCTTTTCTCTTATTTTCTCTTTCCTGCCTTTTTGTACTTTCTGTTAAAAGTACTCAAAAATCCCAAACCCCATCATACGAGGGAGCTGCCCCTCTCAAACGCAGAGGAGAATCATTTACTTCATAATGATTTCTCCATTTGTTTGTGCATTTTGTTGCTGCCCGTTGGATGAGTCTGATAATTTTTGCAGTGAAAAAACTGTTAACCAACAAGATCACACATGAGACAAGAGAGAAAGTACATAATATAACTTTTAAATTGGTTCTTTCCAAGGCTACATCGCATTTGACATCTATACATCACATTTTTGTTCATTAAGGATGCACTTCATTATGACATGGATAGTCCTATGGTAGGCATTGATTTTAATGATACATTTTA
Source organism: Sequoia sempervirens (assembly GCA_007258455.2). Lineage (NCBI taxonomy): Eukaryota > Viridiplantae > Streptophyta > Pinopsida > Cupressales > Cupressaceae > Sequoia > Sequoia sempervirens. The sequence continues at coordinate 13,733 of VDFB02088051.1, read as the reverse complement.
AATTATATTATAGACACACTTAATGATTATGTCATCATTGGTAAAATAATTTCACCTATCTTTCCTATGACTTGCTATGTTTTATGATTTTATGATTTTATTGGATTATAATCATGTTATGTTTGCATTTTCTTAGTTAGCATATGGATGACACAAAGACAACTTTAATGGTGGATGTTGAAACAAGTGAATTCAAACATATGTTGTGTCATTTGTGTCAGTTCCTAAAGTTTTTTTTTTTGGCATATGTCATGCATGTTGTGATCCTCTTAATTAATGAATTTACCATGTATGTACTTACACCTTGGTCTTTTATTTATGCAATATTTTTTGTGCATATCTTATTCTCATTTTACCACCTATATTATGTCTTATGTTTTTCTTTATCATTTTGGGCTATCTTTCTTTTTTTATTCTTCCATAATTACCTCCTATGCTTTCTTATTTTCCTCGTTTGATTTGTATATGAACCTATGTTCCATGTTTTATATTTATAATTTCACATGTTCCAAGTTGTTATTTTATGTGCTCCTATGTTACATGTTTATTCATGATATTTCTATGCTTCTTGCATTTTATGTTTATGATGCTTAACTCCTATTCTTTCCCATGTGCTATGTTCCTATATCTCCCCATGTTCCATGTTTAACACTTATGCTTACTAGTGTTCCTAGCTAGTTTATATGTTCCCAAGTTACATGTTCATGGTGTTCTTATACTTATTATGAAATCTAACTCTTAGGCTTATCTTTATCATAATGATTGTCATTTCTACGTCTTATGTTGCTAACATATTATATGATTATAAAATTTACATGTTTCCATATGGCTATCACACACATCTTATGCCATTATGTTTATGCTTATCGTATAATCACATGCCTTACATGTGTATGATGCGTTTTGATGCTTATCATGCTTATGATTCTATGTTATGACCATTATCATGCTCACATCCTTTACCTCTTAGTCACAATTACATGATCTTTATTTGGTATTTATGGTTATCATTATTTTTCCTTGATTGTAGGAAACATTGGGAGACATCTTGTCTTTCCCTTGCTATATGTACTTTCATTATCAAATATTTTTTATATGTTCTTACATACTTATAACATCGTGATATCTTTTGCCATGATTACATCTCTTTATCATGATATCTTTTTACCTTTTTCTCCAATTCCTTAGATCCTTTGTATGCAAGAAACTGGAGGGAGTGCATATGTATTATTAACATTCCTTTTGTGAGATGTTTTGTAGTGGTAGGTTCATAGTCATTCCTATATTGAAGACAACCTTTTACCAATTTTTCACTTAATTAGAGATTTAACACATTTTGCATAAACAAAATCTCTTACCCTTCTCTAACACTTTAGTTATTTTTGTAGATAGTTATTTTCAAGCAAGTTGTAGTTATCACATATTTTGAATGTGAGAGATGCTACTCATTACACACTTTTTCTATTTTGTATGTTTTTAATGGAGCACTCATGAAAAGGAGAAAATATGATTGATATCCATATGGATCAACCCACAATAGCATGTCTCACTTGTGGAACATTGAAAATTTGCAAGGCAGAAAAAACTTTAACAAACAACTTTGCTCAAAGATATTTCTTCAAACCAAGGTACCTTCATTTGAAGGTATTGGACAATTACCTTTGAACAAAAGTGTACCTTCATTTGAAGGTTATTCAAATTTTTAATATTTTAATGTTTTTAGGTCATGGAAAGGACCTTCACTCAAAGGTACCTTAAAAAAAACATCTTTGATACATTCAAATGATGGTACCTTCATTAGAACCTTGGACGGACCTCTCCAACTTGGTCCTTAGATTTTTTTCAATTTTCTTGTTTCAAATCTTAGGTTGGACAAATAAATAAAATCAACATGATAGGAGGTTGTTGCAGGATCATAGCCCTCAAAATAAGCTTTCCAAAAAGTGTAATTTTGAATATATTTTATATGATTATTTATTTATTTTCTATTTTCTAGTGAACATAGGTTTTGACCAATCATCAAAGTCTTTGTTTCACACACATGAAAAACATTAAAAAAAATAAAAATTGTTAAAAAGATCTATGCATAGGGTATTGATGTTCTTGTTAAAAGAAAAAAGGTTAATTTGAATATATATAGAAAAATTTATGCAACATGGAAAAATTCTATGCCTAAAAATATAATTAGTCTCTCTTTAAAAATTAATAAAAATACAATATGCAATAAAAAATTATAAAAAATATCTACACACTAGATATTGGTGTTATCAATCTATGTTTACGAATTTAGAATTTTATCTTTTTTTTTATAGTTCTATGATATTAAATAAATGACGCTTTTTAAAAAGTATTGTTAACTATAAAAACCAAGTCATTAAAACTTACATAAAAATTTCACAAATCTTTTTTAATTTTTATTTTTTTTTAAATTACATTTAAAATCTACATAGGAAATCTCAAAAAATACTAGTTCACATCATCTTCAAATTTTGAATAGTTTAGTTGCTACAAGTGATAGAAGGTGAAATTTTGGTTTAAAATGCTGATTTCAATGTCCCAATCTGGCCAAAAAGCTAGACATGCTATTATGGGATCAACCATACATGTATAGTTTGAGAAAATCCATATCCTTTGAATGTCTCAAAAATATTTAATTTTCAAACTATTTATTTTAATTTGACATGTATATTGATTATAGTTTACATGCACATCAAAGTGGGTGCAAAATGTAATGATGAAAATTACTTGCATATGCCCTTTTTCTTTATGTTTTGAGCTCACTTCATTTAGATTATCATTTATGCATTCACCGGTTTACAAGATGGTGTATTTTGTGTGAAAGCCAACAAATAACTTTATGGTTCTACAACATCATTCATCACCTTGGTTCAAATTTATGGGTGCAAAATTAATTTAGATCACTTATACAATTGTAGATTTGAACCCCAAACTTTTAAATTTGAATATTTTAAATTTGGGCTCTATGTTTCTCTCTTGTAATAACCATTATGAGTCCACTCAAGCATGAATTACTTCAAATTGCATGCTACATTAGTGTATTTAAGGACTAAACATATTCATTTAGATAATAAATGATTATCATGGAACCATTCATATGAGAGCATCATAGCCATATCATAGAGCATTATAATTGCATTATTTGTTTGCATAGCCAGGAACTATAGTTAGACCTCCCACCCAACAACTAATCTACCTCCCAAGGGGCGAGGGGAGGGGGCAACGAAGGGAGGGGGGAGGCGGGATGGGTTGGGTTGGGTTTTATATTGTGGGGTGGGAGGCCCCTACTATTCTATGGGGTTGTTGTGGGGGGTTATATTCTCTGGTTGCTTGCAAGGATTCTTCTCGATAAACTCTACACATACTACATGTTTGTTTGTTGTCTTTATTTTTAGTTCATTATTGTTGAATCAATTTGTCCTAGGGTTTGATTAAGAAGAACATGATACTCACAATCCAACAAATTCCTTAAAGATGCTTGTAAACACTACATGTTTCTTGGTATGCTTTATACATCAAAAGATCGAGACAAAGTGTTTTTTGTCATCATATTTCTGCTAATTCATTTTTACAAATACATGTTGACGTCTATACATTAATTCAATTTCTTGAACACAGATCTGAATCAAAACTAAACAATCTATTTATGGATTCCAAAACACTCATTCATATAAAGTTGTGATTTTTAATGTATTGGTGAATGCATTTTTGACATTTTCAATAAAATATTCTATCATCAAACCTCAAATTAAATATCACATTACTTATTACTTGTCATCCTACTAATTATTAATTATTACTGACAATCACATATGTTTGCACAGAGAAAGTATAGATAAAAACCAGAGATGTATGTGATACCTACCTGTACCAGTAAAAGCTCCTTCACCCCAGGTGGTGTTGGGGGAACCAAGTCGAGGAGTAATGGGGAGGGAAGGAACGGCATAGCATCTGCTACACTGCCATCTGCTTTGGCTTCTATGAAAAGGGCACCCTCGTCGTTCAGATCGATTGCAAGGCGGCCATTGAACTGCTGTTTGGTGTATCTGCCTGCCAGTTCTCTGTACTCTGTGAGCACCTTGGATAGCCCTTACTTCAACACCTCTGTGGTCGGAGTGGGAGCTTGGAAAGCGTATAGCACTTTGGTGTACATGGGATATGCAGCTAAATCCAAATTGCTCAGCTGAACAAGCTTACAACTCAGATGATCTCCACCCACAGAGGGTTTGATCATCACACTTTCACCTCTCAACACTTTCATTCTCTCTCTCTTTCTCTCTCCTGTGTTGTCCGTCTACCACTAGCAAACTCTTCTAGGGCAACAAAACCTTTTTTAATGATTTGCCAACGCATATCTAGACATGGAAATATTTAATTATTGCATATTTTATGTTCCAGATCTTATTAGATTTTGGTAAGTATTTTATTATTTCTTTAATGGTTATCTGATTGGCATTGCATTAGCTTTTTTATTTAAATGTTGTTGAAATGACACAAAATTTTATATCAATTTCAAAAATTAAAAATGTAACATTTTTTATTTTTTAATGTTTTGTAATTTTAATGGTGAAAAATGTATACATCACACTTTTCATTTTTTAATTCATTTTGGTTAATCTTTATACTTAATCTTTATATTATAACTAGCTTATAAATGTTACATTTGTAATCAAGAGGGGGCACACAACTCCAATCTTATTTATTTCTATTTGCACTTTTTTTAGGAGATTGGTCCTAACCTTTAGTTTACCCAATTAGATCTATAACAATAGAAGCACAATCTAGATCCAAGTCTAGTTTTATCTAATTCTATTTGCACCTTTTTAACAAGCAATGATCCAATTTCTATTTATCCATTTTCTATTCCTAGTTAGATATGTAGTCATGGAAGTGGTCTAGATCACTTTGCACTTTCAGAATTGATCGTTTTACTTTAAAAATTAAAAATTTAAAGCTAGGGTCAATTTTGGCCTCTCTATGTGACCATTGTGTGTCAATTTGACATGCAAAAATGTTAAGTTTGTGAATCATAGTGTTATATTTAAATGGGTGACCTCAGTTCATTTTAGATAATTAGATCATCTAGTTCTCTTGTATATTGTAGTTACCATTCTTCACTTTGATATTATTAGATCATCTAGTTCTCTTGTATATTATTGTAGTTACCATTCATCACTTTGATTCAAATTTATGGGTACAAAATTTATTTAGGTCAACTATACAATTGTAGATTCGAACCCCAAACTTTTAAATTTGTTTGTTTGTTTGTTTGTTTTGTTTTGTTTTGTTTTTTTTTTTAATGTGGGCTCTATGTTTCTCTCTTGTACTAACTGTTATGAGTCAACTAAAGCATGAATTATTACAACTAGTGTGCTAGAATGGTGTATTTAAGGATTAAGCATATTCATTTAGATAATAAAGGATTATCATGAAAGCATTCATATGAGAGCATCATAGCCATATCATAAAGCATTATAATTGTATTATTTGAACTTGCATTATTACCCTAGGCATACTACATGCTTGTTTGTTGTCTTTGTTTCTGGTTCATTATCGTTGAATCGATTTTCCTAAGGGTTTGTTTAAGGAGAACATGACCCTCACAATTCAACAAATTCCCTAAAGATGCTTGTAAACACTACATGTTTCTTGTTGTGTTTTATACATCAAAAGATCAAGACAAAGTACTTTTTGTCATCATATTTTACTAATTCATTCTTGCAAGTACATGTTGAGGTCCATGCATTAGTTCAATTTTCCTGCTCGTACAAATCTAAACCAAAATTAAACAATATATTTATAGATTCTAAGACACTCATTCTTATAGAGTCATGATTTTTAATGTATTGGTGAATACATACTTGAAATATTTAGTAAAATATTCTATCATCAATCCTCAAATTAAATATCACATTTAAATTCACTTAAATTTCTATAATTAAATTTAATTATTTCAGATTCCAACTCTTATGTCTAAGTTGTTTATGAGTGGTATTTTCCCTTACAGTTGTCTTCTCCCTACTTTAGCTTATACTAGTCTTATGTAACAAAAAAATATGTTTGCCCATCTTTTAAAATACAAAAACATACACTAATTACATGTAATTCCTGTGGTGCTAAGAAAGAAAGAAAAAAATGTGTTTTATTTTTTATTTTTAAAAGGCTTGACAATCTACCCTTAAATTTGTACACTCCTAATTTCACATTTGTATGATCTTTACTAAAATAAAAAGTATGTTCTAATCTACTCATTACTTATTACTGACAATCACATATATTTGCATAGAAAAACCATAGATAAAAACTAGAGATGTATGTGAGGTATGTAGAAGGAAGCACCTAAGTCTATCAACCACACATCTTGCAATGCATGTGTTACCAATGCAATAACAAAAGTATCTGCATCATCCTGAGAAGAAATTTATCAGAATCAAAATTGGAGAGGTTCTTCTTTTTCTTCTTCTTCTCCTCCTTACACTATTTACAAAAATGACTAGATTTATGGCAGTTCCAACACTTCATCTTGAACTTTCCAAGAGGCTTAGATCTCCCATGGGATTTGAAACTAGATATTTCTTGCTTTGTGTCCTTCCCTTTCTCCCTTTATTTTTCATGAACAACAAGGCCTCCTTATCCATTTTGAAAGTTTTTTTTTGTATCTCTTCAAAAATTAACAATGTAGCCACTTAATCCATCTTGAAGGTGGTAGTGGTACTCCCAATGGGCATGACAAGGTGGTCCCATGAGTTTGGCAATGAAAATGTTCAACAAAGTGAATGCAACTATCCTCCTCCATTTTTACACCAATGGAATTTTCCTAGGCAACAAGCATGTTGAATGCATTTAGACGACCTATGAAAAATCCTCCTTCTTCCATCTTTATAGAATATATTTTCTTTTGCAAGAAAAAAATATTTACCAAGGATTTAGCCTAATAAATTTGAGCAAGTTTATTCCAAAGTTTTTCATTTTTCTCTTTATTGACATTCAGAAGCATGAAGTTAGCCAAATGGAGTCTTATTAGAACCTTAGCCTTTTGATCTATCATATCTCAATCTTCTTGTTTCATCTTTCTAGGTACAGTAAGCCATAGATCTTAGTCTACAAGTGTGTCTTCTATCTTGAGCTTCCACAACTCAAAGTTACCTTCATTAAAATTTTCAATCTCTATTCTTTCATATGTTCTATTCATCTCCTTCCTACAATCAGGTCACAAAATTCTCTACAACAAGATCCCACTCAACGAGATCAGTAAAAAAATCCTCTACCCAACAATGGGACTAAAATTGAACAGACTCTGATACAAACTAAAAGGAAGCAACGTACACAAAAATACTTCCTACACCAATCTAGTGAGGAGAGAGAGTGCAAATTTTTAACAAACTTTAAATAGTTACACTACCAAGGATGATTCAATGATTCACAAATTACATAGAATAGAAAAACATATTCACCACAAGTACATGCAAAATACACTACGCAAGATATACATGAGGAAAACCCTTTCAAGAGAAAAAATCCCACAGTCCAAAAGCACAATTCAATGTATCAACTATAAACAATGTGGTTACAATACAATCTCATAGCCAAGCTCTTTTAGGAGTCACAAGTGTTGATTCAATTCTAGAATAAATCTGGTAGCATAACAATACCTCTAAATGAGTCATTATGCAACCCCAAAATACAACACCTAAATATGCATGAGTTTACAATGTAAAACCACATAGCATCATCCTCTTTACTGCATGCATGCAAGATCAAGAAGATTGACATGTAAAATTCCTTTCTTATCCTACACATGCAAACTGAACATGCAACGTGTAAATTGAAACTTGTCACATGCAACACTACACATGCAAGGCATCCACTTAACATGCATGTGTCACTGAGCATCAACTCAAAGACAACAACATTACAAGAGAATATTGATCTTGCCTTGAATTAATATGTGAATACATCCTCTAAAGATATCTCAATTTCGCTCACATTCCAAACTTCTTTTTTCTACTCGCATATCATTTTACATATTAGTTCATGCAAAAGTAAATACACACACCTCACATCCTTGTCATACATAAAATGGTTTACAATATATACCCATTCCAACATATTAACAATATCTCATGTTGGCCTAGAACCCTTTAACACCATCCACAATTAGCCATGTCGACCAAGGATAATTCTTAATACAAAATGATATGAAATGTGTAGTCGGATTGGTCCTAAATCAAATATTTCATGCACTTCCTTCCAAGGTCTTAAATTGGTCCATTTTATCTTCATATGCTTCCTCCAAATGGTGCACACTTCCCTTCTCTAATGCAAACATACATACACCATTCATAGTTAATCGATAGACACATATTCTACTATTACTTCTAAATTTTTGTCTACTAAAGCTCAACCTCTAAAACTTTGGAAACTGATACATCATGAGTAACCTTACTTTAGTTCCAAATCGCAAGCCATAAAATTCAACTACGATAGAATGCAAAGCCAAACATGATGAAATTTTGATACAATGCATGTTTTGCTTTTGAGCAACACACCATAAAACACTACCACAAACACTTCTAGACTACCTCCAACAACTGTTATAGATACCAGATGATATTAAAAACATACTACAACAAATCTGCACAAGTTTCCTTTTCTTAGTAATGATAATATTAATATTCTACAACTGATAATACCACTTGTCACAGTGCTTCCTGATTTCACATTTTCAGACATGACATGACAAAAGTAATTACATTTAATTTTCACTGATTTGTTGACCCTTTAGGAAACACATTTGACATCACACCTCTAACATTACACCTTTGACATCAATGACAACATATGTTCAACATGCCTATCTCCATGCCACTTTCTATATAAGGCTGACACTTACTCCAAGTCAATTCTCACATAGTGACATCAATTAAATAAATACTAGGCAACAAATAATATAATATCAACATTAAATAATCATTAATCATGCTAGGATATCAAAGGTTGAGACACCTTATTCATAACAAGTGTTGGTAATGGATATTACCTAGATAACTTGATCATTTTTATATTTGACATTACCCAAGCAGTGGGATTTCCAAGATAGTGGACTTGTGAGTGTGGATTGGATTAGATATGTTGATGGCGTGAGGCTTTACTTGTTTTGATTTATATACCTTAGTTTTGAGGTATGACTAGTTGGATGTGTTAGCAACTATCTATGGTTCTTATTCCATACATATGGTGATTATTCTTGGCATCTATTAAGGCATATTTGTTACTATTGGATTTAGTGTTTGTGTTTAGATATCAACTTGATATAAGAATTTTGCTTCTACGTGATAGTTAGTGTGACATAACTTTGGATTGGATCATATCTTTTGTGCATTGGCATGATGGAGGATGAGATGGTTCTTGTTTCAAATGGTGGCCACCTTGGTTACTATTCCAAGTATCTTGATGAAGCGCATGGAGAATTTGGATGTCTTGATGGTACATGTTGGTTATAAAGATTGTTTCATCGATGTTTGAGTTTACTTCTACCCATTTATACAATGCATACAAGTGGAAGAATATTGAGAAAAGGTGTGTTTTTCACCTTGCATAATGTTATAATGTAAAAATTAATATTAATTATGGTTCACCTAGGGGACCTAGGAATGTGTGCATCACGTGTTAGAAATTCTTGGGGATACTTGGTGTGTTCTATATAACATTGGGATAAATATTTAATGTGGGTTTGCACACTGAGAAAATATTAAATACTATTGGGAAAATTTAGTACCAAAATTAAATGAGAGTAAAATAGCTTTGTAAGCTCATTATATTAATCACATGGTTTATGTATTACCAATTGGTGGTTTTGTGAAAGCTTATTTCTATAAAATTAAGCACATGAGTAGTTTTTGAGGTTGGCTAGATTGAGTATCTCTTGTAGGTTGCACATGTGAAGATATGAAGCATTTCAGATTAGGATGCATGGTTACATTATTCTCATCTTTTCACATGGAGTTCATATAGAGAGCTAAATGATTTAGGTGTATCTATGATGAATCTATAAATGTAGTGTAATATTTTTCATGGGATAATACACTGAGTGTGGATGCTTTTGGAAACTAGATTTTCCCCTTATGGAGATTTTCCCAAGGGACAAGTTGTGTCATCTTTATGGTATGTTTGTCTATTCTTTTTCATTGTGGATTTTGAATACTTGTTTGCTTGATTTTTATGTCATGGGATTGTGTGTAAATAGTTCTATATGTTTACAAATTTCCTTTTGATTATGTTTCAATATTTTGATAAGTGTACTTTTCCACTTCTCTAAACTGAACTATTATGAATTATAACTTTAAAAAAAATATCATGTCTAAGATCATCATCAAATAACCAACACTAATAGTTTTAGTATCATCTCCAACAATGAAAGAAAATCAGCAAAAGAAATAAAAAAGATCCCTAGGAACTCGATGTATCACTAGTCAATATCATCTCTAACAATGAAACAAAACATATAAAACAATATGAGGAATCTTATATTTATAAAAAATAAATAAATTATCACTTGTCTATAACTAACTTGCTAATGCATGTAGTTTGTTATCTATGGCTCACTAAAAATAGAATTCTAGGTGGGAAGTAGGCATTATATAGAAGAAACCAAAGACATGAGTCCAAAACATAATTCTTCAAAGAACGTAAAGATTAAAGAATAAACTCAATCCTAATTGAGAGAAAAATGTGTAAAATAATAATTGATGTTTTTAATTGTACTCATGTGAACTCAAGTTTGACCAAACCTATCAAAATAGAAAATGGTGGATAAAATATATAGCAAACTTTTCTTGATTATAGAGTGGTGGATGCAAATGTTGGGCTATTAGGACCATGATAAAAAAGTGTGAATAGTGATCTCACAAATATTATGGACCCAACAATAGGGTGGATTTATAAGGACAAAAATGAAATTGGGCCTCTATACATGGTGGATTTTTAATGGTATGGGAAAATATGTTAGTTAATTGAAACATGCCTCATAAATTTAGGAAATTCCTTATCATGGTGAAGTTATTCTAATGCAAATGATTCATAAATAATAAGGTAGTAATTTAACACCCATTGGGATAGCTTATCATAAATTGCTGGAAATTTGGACCCTTACCTTTTCATTCTATTTGCCAAAATCGCATGCCTTAATTTGAATTATTTTCTAATTGTTAAAGTTTTTTCCACTAAAAAATGAACATTGTAAACATCACTAGTTCCTTACAATTATTCAAACATCAAAATATTAAGGTGAACATATTCCAAAAGCTAGATTTCTACTAGTTCATTCGTATGACCATGTCAGTTTGGGCGTGTGCATAGTTCAATTTTGTAGTCATGGAGATCAAATATATAAGAATAGACCTAAACCATACTAAAGAACAAGCATTTTGTAGATCCCAAGGTAGTCATATGACCAATCCTTAAATTTTTAAAATAATGACAAATTGATTCGTGATATCTTCAACATCATTTTTCCATCTCCAAAATCTAACTATGTATTATAATCAATTTATTTAAATTTCACATTTGATTTCAATATTAGTCCCAAATCATTATCCTAAATTAGATTTATATATCATTACAATTTTATTAATTTATCTAAGATATTTATGTGAGATATTTACTCCCTTGAACTTTTCAATTTATGTTTTAGATATATAAATATAAATATTTTATTTTTTATTTTTATTTTAAGTCCACATCATATATGAGGGTTATCTATGGTGGATGCCTAAAGTTTCAAGTGATCAGATAAATTTATTTAATCAAATTTATATAAGAATTTAATTCATTTCCAACCATACCAAATAATTAAGGACCTCTTTAACACAACCTTCTCATTAACTAGACTTGATCCTTATTTTATCCAACTAATTATATAAAAAAATATGTAATAAGATTTCTATTGTAATATAGTTTTGATAAATAATGTGATTCAATTAATTTTATAAAATATTATTTTTAAGTCCATAATACAATACTATATATACTTATAATAGGAGATACAACTATTGTAATGGTGAAACTAACATACCCATGCCAATTCCCAATTAGTTTTGGGCCCATTTTGATGGAACATTTTGATATAACTATATATTGACAAGTGGCACATTCTTGTACATAGTTTGGATCTTAAATTTATACCTTTTCTTATTTATTTCATATTCATTTGACCTTATCTCATTTGTATTTATATGCATAATTTCTATACGTTTTCCATTTATACATCATTTATTAGCCTCTAATCACACATCTATATCAACATATTTGATCCTTGCCTCAAAAATAACACTTTTTTTTTTTTTATCTTATATCAACCCAAGTTCCTTGAGATCAATCATGAGTGACTCAAGATTGACCCTAAAATTCAATTTCAAAGTTTAAATTCTAAAACTCCTACCTTTTTCCACTTATCATTGTGAGCCAACTAGACACATGATTTTGCAAAATTCTTTTATGACATTCAATGTGCCATTAACACACAATTAGATATAGGAAAATCATATGTGACTACAATGAGAAATCACTAGAGCACATTTTATTTTCTAAGGGACAAAGAATCTTAATCTAGATCAAAATCATATAGGCAATCTAGAAGTTTGTGCATGCTATCTCCAATCATTTTCTCATAACTATAAAGTTGATCCCAATAGGGGGTTGACCTAGGAGAAATTGACCCTAACAATCTAATCTAAGGTGCTTGTAAATATCACCTTGACAAATTTAGACACATGGAGGGTGAAGACGAAGAGATCGTTGCTAAAAAACTTGTCAGATCATCCCCTGGCTCATAATTCATTTTCACACAATAGATCATGTATATGGCTCTTTTGGGATCAATTCCAAGGGACTCATATTTGACCCGCACATATTTCTTAAATTATACAAAACCTAAAACATTCATCAAACTATAAATATTAATTTTATGTACCTTGATAACTAGATTCTAAGTAACATATGTAATGTCTCTTTTTTATGATAACTTATGTTATGGACCAAAATGCCTAATTCCTACTTCTCATATCTTCCTTAGTCCAATATTGTGTGTGTGGTCTTCCTTTTCTTTCCCCTCATGTCTATTTAAGGTCCCAAAAGTCTCTACGTTGGAGGCATATCTAGTCTTCTAAGTGTTTGTTAGTCATCAGAGTTTTGAAGCTCCTCATCTTAACACACCTTTCTATGTAAGTCCAATTTTTTTCAAGTCCCTTCATTGCTAAACTTTCAAACCTGTCCATCTTGTCATACCCTTTTTTGTTCATCATTGGAGTGTTGGAGTTTCCCTTACCCTTATCATGTCATTCCTAACTCTTGACTCCCAACTCAATGTTTTTACTATGTTACTTTGAAAATTTGAACTTATAGCCTTACCTTTACCCAAGAACTCATTTCTTGTCATGCCTAATTATAAAAAATTTCTAATAACTACATACATCTCTTTGGAGTCAAAATTTTACTCATTCTTTTACCTGACTACTTCTTCTTAAGCATCTTTGATGTTTGATGTCTAGTAACTTCTATTATATATCTTGTTGATGTTGGAGGTGTAGGCATGCCTTAAACATGACACAATGTATGATTCATCTCCAATCCAGGTAACACTTTCTACTAGCCTATCTTTTCAGGACTTCTTGTTCAAACTTTCTCTCATTTCCCTTCCTTAATGGAATGAGCTCCTT